>OZ029918.1:39137983-39262983 GCA_964023275.1 Norana najaformis | reverse complement strand
CTTTGCGATGACCACGTAACATTTTGCACAATTGCAATTGGCGTCCTTTAAATAGTTGACAACGAACGATACAAGACAACATCCCAGGACCCACATAAAGTACATTTTTATAGCGCCATCGTATTGGTAATTATAATTAAATCTGTTTATTAGCGTCACTAGCCTCTCGTGCATAGCGCATCTGCGAACTAAGTCCGCAAAATGTCCCTCTTATGGAAAATCTGTTGCTCCGCTTCTTCCCTGTCGCTGTCTCTGCCTTGCTCATCTAGCGTAATCGTAATCGTAATCGTAAACTCGAAATTTCTAAAGCGCTACTTAAAAGCTAAGCGCAGGGCAAGAACCAGCGTCAAGTCAGTGGGGTTGTTCGAAGATGCCTTGTCAAGAACCAAGTCCGATTGCCGGAAGACCAGAGAGAGAAGAAGGATGGATTGTGTTTTCAGCGTTGTCGTTGATGATGATGATGATGATGATGATGACGATGATGATGATGATGATGATGATGAAGATGCTTGGAAGAAGAGAACTCCGGGCATAAACACATCAAGAACAACCAACCAGGCGACATTAGGATATCAGCCGAAGAGACAGAGAAGAGGGAATTTTTAAAGAAAACCGAAAAGCAGCGAGAACAAATGAAGGCGGATGGAGATGAAAGCAAACAGAGCGACGACATCGGACGAGCGATCGGCTACGGAGGCCGAGAGCCGGCAGGAAGAAACATCTTCTCGACAAGAGACGCAAGTATGCAAATCCATGGGACGGAGATGAGTGGCGGCAGAGGCACGGGACAAGTATACACGCATACTTATCGAAAGATAAGGAAAATAAGTATGTGCATACTTACTTAAAGAACATTAAAGCAAGAAGGCCTCTACTTAACAGAATAAAAATTAAAAGTAATTGCATACTTCGTCAAAGTAGAGAAAAACAAGCAGACTCATTCTTATCAAAGAACAGTAATTTTAGCTGCATTAGCAATAAAAATTGTGATGTAATTGTCCGTCTAATTTTTATTGTATGGTAGGACATTTCAGGCAGACGTTCGAGACCCTCGGGCGACGCAGGAGACCGAACTGGCAACAGTTTTTGCACAGACTGACCCTCGAGCGAAAGCATAGGAAGCACTTTCTCAACATACTCACTCACTCACCCCCACCCACTCACATGTCATGGATAATTACTCATATGCAGTCATTATAATTATACCTTTACCTTCGTGTTGTGGTTATATATTGTTTAATGCAACAGCGGTGGTCTGCATGATTTACCTGTATGCGTTCCATGTTAACCTATGATTGTCATACAGTGAGTGCTTTGGCTACAGGTGAGAATCGGTTTAGGTGTTTCTCTTTAATAAATTATGTTAATTGTTGTACCTGCAAAGGCTTCAGCAGGAGCTCAGCTCAACACAGAGGTAGGTCAACTCTCTCTTCATTTGCATAATTTTCATTGTTTTAGGGTCAGCTATAGAATGTCTCCGGCCAGAGTAGCCCATTGTTTTTGCCTAGCGTGTCATTTCGACAGATTGATTCCTCATGAGTGGATTTTGCTCAATAATTTTTCTATATTAAAACAATATTTACCATGATGATGACGATGGTGGTGGTGGTGGTGGTGGAACTAACAACTGGCATCTAGAAGGTAGGCTACGTCGAAGATATCTCGAACTGTTATAACCGCGAAGAGGAGACTGCATAAACTGAGTGGCTGAAGAAATTAACATGGTGGAATTAAATTAACATTTCTAATCTAATCTAATCTAAAGATTTCTATATCGCCGTTGTCATAATGTCCTAGGCATCAGCTGATGGCCTCTTCGAGTGAAAATCGCAAACAGTTATTTCATAATCCGTTGGAAAAGCCGGGTCGAATTCCGATAGATCAGAGAAACCAGAAGCCAATCTACGTTGAGTATCCATTTTTTTCACGACGAATAGCTTAATGTTGCCAAATACACTTCGAGGTTATGATCCTGGATGGCTTCAAAAAGTACTGGTAACAAAAATATCGAGACTAGTGTCGAGATGGAGCGCTGCACACCTGAGCAATACTGATACCGGAAGTAAGTGAACCAAAAACTTGTAAGTAAGTAAACGAAAAATTATAATTTGAAGCGCTGAATAAACGAACTCGAGTAGCATTACCACTACGTAATGTGCTGTAGCTATAGATGGTTACACCAGTAGCTTCAGTCGCAAGAAAATCGCTCGCTTGGTAGGTTGTATCTTAGAAAAATCTCCAAGGTTGGATTCCAGAGAGCATCTACAACAATTGTAAATTCCGGAGATGTATTAAAAGCTAAAGAGCTGAATGAAGAGTGATGGATGATCGGTTTATACCAAGGATAGAATTTCGTTTACTAACTGAAACGAACAAAAGATTGTCGAAAAGTTGCCTATTTATTTACTAGAGTAAGCGTACTATGATATTTCGTTTACTTACTTTCTAATTTTTACACTTTCGGAATCAGTGCTGCGCTCTGTTTCACATCTTACTGTGCGTTTTTTTACCAGTTCCGTCGGAAACCATACAGGAACCTGAACTAGCAAGTAACCGGTTTTACTTGGTTCCAAAAGGTTCTTTCAATTCATTACATGAGATCAGTCAAATGGAGCGCGATTAGCTAAGTCGGCAGAGCACGAATTATTAGTAAACTAAAGACTTGAGCCAATGAAATATATTTGCATAATAATTGAACTAAATAAATGCCTGATTCAGCGCCATTTAATTCGCGTGAGACATATTTTCTCGGTGATTGGTTAATTTGTCTAGAACAGGCTGAAAAGCCTCCATCTGCATTTTCGTGTCCTTCTGGCCAGGGACTCTGTTATGTAGGCCTAATTCTAAGAACACTTGAGAACTGTTCTCTTTTTAGCCGGGGCTGGCCAGGATGAGCTTCTAGGCTGACACATTGAAAAAGCGCTATATAAATGCTCTCAATAAATGAATGAATAAAAGAGGAAGTAAATTTCTCAATACTATGTTTAGCATCGCATTGCCAAAAGCGTAATGCGCTATATAATTGCGAATGTGTTCACCGTAATACTTCAGTTTGTTTGGAGGTGATTCTACTTCTACTTTCCCGTCAAAATGCGAGCAGATATCGGAATCAATTACGCACTTTTCCATGGCAGCCGTGGTAAAGAACTGAGCTTCATATCATGACGTCTTCTGGGTTCGATTCTCCCTCTGTCGACAGCTAATTGAAAATTCCGCTTTCACTACCGCCATCTGGCGAATTCGGCCTTGCAGAATAATGATAAGTCTTCGAAATGACGACTAATTTTAAGTATTACGGTTGGTCAGAGTCAGTGTTTCATAAACTACAGGCCCAAATTTAATGTAAAACTTTTGCTGAACAGGAAGACAGTGGAAAGATTTAAGTATGTGGATTATATGGTAGAATTCTCGCCTTCTTGATTGCAGCGTCCAATGTTTAATGACAAATTTTTTACTGTCAGGGCCGTTGACGTCAACCTACCTTGCTTTGTATTGCTTCTTATTCAAAGTACTGATTAGTAGTAGTTCCACTGTTTAACGACATCTTATGGCATCAAAGGCCTTTGACGTCGCCCTCCTCCTTTATCCAGACTTCGGACTGGCACCACCCTAATAAAGGCAGCGCAGGAGTTACGCTAGCGATTAGTAGTTTCCATTGTTTAACGACATCTTGTGGCTGCCGATGTTTGACGTCGACCTTACCTTATCTTAAAATTTGACTCTTACTTACAGGGCCCTGGCAGCCATGGGCCAAAGGCGCTGATGCTCACATAAGTTTGGGCTGAGGTTAGCTCACACAACTTCAAAACACTTCCCTGGCCACTGTTTACTTACTAGACATGTAGTTCCTCAGTTTAACGACAGCTTATGGCATCAAAGGCCGTTGCCGTTGCCCTCCTCCTTTATCCAGGCTTGGGACTGGCACCACCCCCAAACAAGGCAGTGGCGGAGTTTACTAATATTTACTAAACATTGAACGATAAATATTTTTAAATAGCGCCGGAAACAAGCGATTTGGAGGTGTCTAAGCAGAGCCGAATTTTTTAGCAACATCGAAGTGTTTAACGACATCTTATGGCTGCCAGGGTCGTTGCTGTCGACCTTACCCTACCTCCTATCTTTCCAAATAAATGGGCCACACAAAAGAAACTTACTTAAGAAGTTATATAACGCCTTTTTTTAGAAAAAAAGAAATGTAGATTGATCTTTAGTGTCAATAACGATGGCCTTCAAAGGTTACGCATGCGCACCGTTCGACAATGCGATCTATCTCGATTTCAGGTGACGGGCTCTGGGTTCGAACCCGGGTCGTAGAGAAGGAAAACCGGCGCGTTAGACGCTCGGCCACCTCAAATGGGATCTACGTCTATGAGGGTGGGGTGGTACCCCATGGTGTTAACAATTCACGTGATATAGATGCATAGCAATGGTAGCAGTAATGTCCGAAGTTCGTTAAATGCGCTATAGAACTGCCTTGATACATAGGCGGAGAGATTAGTCCCAACACAGACAGGCAGTTAAAGATATGAAGCGACTTCATTTTCTTAAACTCGACAATGAACACGCGTAGCCAGTCGTCTCCCTCGCCGTCTAATCTTCCCATCAACAACACTCAGTCGAGTTACTTACTTTCTAGCTGAGTTCGCTAGAGGGCAATTGACACGGAAATCGCAAATTCAATTCTGTAAAAGCGGAAATATGAGGCATTATAATGGCGAGAGTCACTTTAGATGTATTTTAAAACAGATTTATGATACATAATAAGGCTAGTTACCGAGCTAGTCAAAACGAAAATACTTCGGCGTTTACACATAGAACAAAATCTCGGGCTAGTTCGTTCCGTGCACGGGGACCTTAAGTGGGACCTTCAGTTTGAAGGGGCGCCACGCCCATTCAAACGGAAGGATCTCACCCGATAAATTCTTTGCAAAGTGAGCAGGGTCTATGCCATATGGTCGCTATATAAAACCTATAGCCTACATTTAGAAACTCCTCCGTACTTTTCTTGTTTCAGTTTCTCTACTGTCAGCTGACTCGACGTCGACATTTCGAAACTACGACTGAAGAAACAACTTGGAAAGGTAAATTTTCTAAGCTTAACGTTTCCGTTGTATAGTTTTCATTCAAAAAGTTGATTGAATCATTCATTGATGATGATACCGTTGAAGTCTCAAATGATTGGCTGACTTTGCTATCGATTTATTTGCTAGGAAGAGAATTTCTCTAGGAAGATTTGTTGTGCTTTAACCACCAGCTCATTGAAACATATTTCACTTAAGGCATTTTACTTTCAGCCGCTTAATTTGTCCACACGACGCTGATTGACCCGTTTAAGTTAGCAAAATTGCCCCGGTTTTTTATTTTATTATTTAATGTATTTATCAAGCGCAACTATCAAATGACTAAGCATCAATCGATGGCGCTGAGCGATTGTGAGTGAAGAAAGATCCCGACACAGTGACCGTTTCAGAGTAGTAGTTGCATGACTGACCATCTCTAGAATACTACGTCACCTTGCGAACACTCAGCCCTTCATCCTTGAGTGGTCGGCAGATGAGTTTCACATGAAATAAGGAGATTAAAAATGGTATCCTTGTCATTAGATTGTTGTGGTCGTGGCTGCGCCTCAGTCGAAAGATCCTTCGATCTTGGGAGACTTCTGATGAGGAGTGTCTTATTGTGGAGGCGCTTAAACAAGCGTAACCTTTTGTCAATTAATTTTCAGAAATGCAGCTGTGTGACAGTCACGGCTGATAATAAATGATCCACGTGACATATTAAGAGAGCAATTAATTCACAGCTTTGATTTAGTTCAGTTATCGAACAAAATCAGAAACTATTTGTCCGCCGACTTTATGGTAATATCGACCAATTCAACGAAGTCAGTTTTAATTCATTTATTAACTACAAAATCACGCACGACTATTTATGTTGTCACTCGAACAATTACCTTTAATATGTCGTTAAAAAGTGCTTACATGTAATACAACACTCCTATTAGTAGACACCTTTAAAACGTTGTCCGCCCTCATTTATATATTCGCCGTTAACTTATCATCCGCTGTTGTTTTTATTAAAAAAGAAGGGTTATTAAGGGAGGGTAAAGGTCGACGTCAATGGCACGCACACGCACACGCACACACACACACACATGGGCTTTGTGCGGCATGTTGGTCTATCCGTAAGGCGTTTGGTCAACGATCATGTGATTGCGGGTTCGACTTTGTGTAAAGTAAACGGCAAGTTCTGCGATGCACTGGCCCTGTGTCCAGGACCTTGAGATTCGCCCACTGCCGGTTCAAGGACCTAAAGGAAAGAAAATGAGCGCCTCCCCTACGTCTGACTTGTGGGATCATATGGGATACTTTACTTTATTATGAAGAGTGGTTGTAACTCGTCATCGTCGTGGTTTTCTTTATCTGATACAACGAGAGCTTATGAAACTAGTTTCCTTTATCGTGCATTCAGTATGGGTGATTTCCATGCGCATTATCGTATACCCGTATCTGAATAATTATATAGCGCCTTCTGAGAACTCTCAAAGCGCTGACTGTATAATTATAACCACGCACGCAAGCACACGCACACACACATACAGACAGGTTTTTTGCCAGTCCCTGTGTAACTGTGTGTCTGTTAGGAATGTGTTTGCACGTGTTTATGTGAGTGGTTTTTTTACTGACGTGGTTATTATACAATGTCGTGAACTGTCTTTCAATGACCCTTGACCTTTGTCCAAATCTAATACAATGCAGAAACCACGTCAACAATATGTTATCATTTGTCAGCAAAGATACTACATAGAAAGCACCTTCAACGATATCATCGTCGTCGTCATCATCATCATCGTCGTCGTCGTCATCATCATCATCATCATCATTATCATCAATATCGTTTTGACCATCACTTGTAAAGTCACGCATGTATGTTACTCGGACCTATCGAGTGTCGACGAGACTTTTCCAACATATCATGACCATCGATTTGCCCTTTGCTTTATTATAGCGGCGATATAGAAGTCATTAGATTAGGTTATATTAGATTAGAATATATATCAAGGGCACTACTTGGTCGAGTAGCGTAAGCATCACACGCTGATCCCACTTCGTTTGCCATCTTCGACCATAACTAGGCAATTTTTATTACCCAGTATTTACCGCCATCTTGCATCTTCCAACGCCTTTGCCGTCGACGTTTTCCATTTTGTCAGACTTTCTTGCGATTTCTGCGTAGTTAGGCCTGGAACCACCCAATCAAAGGCATTGGCGGAGTTGTTCTACCCTCAGCTACTTATATATGAGCCAAACTCAGACAATCAAGTCCATTCTACGATTTGTAGTATTCCTCAGTTTAACGACACCTTATGGCATCAAAGGCAGTTGACGTCGCCCTCCTCCTTTATCCAGGCTTGGAACTGGCAATACATCCAAACAAGGCAGAGGCGGAGTTACCGGATTTTGCTATAACGCGACTGACGATTAGCTTAGAGTGGAAGCGTTTTAAAGGTGTCTAACTTTCAGCTTTGCATTCATACCGCTGTTAACGACATCTTGCGGCTTCTAGATTCTTTTACTTTACCAACGATTTAAGCCAGTTGTAACGGTCTAAAGTTATAATTAAATAGTACTCACTGATGGTGATACAATAGTACTATAATTGTTAGGACAGATAAGTAATGATACTATTATAAGGCGTGTGTTTAAATAGGTTGAGTTTCATCCGTCTAGCGAGAGGAATTTTCTGAATGAGCCTAAACCACGCAGAGAAAAATATCACTGAATATATATGTTTTAAATGTCTGATAGAAGATGTTGATTTAGCTATAGGCATTTACACTAAAATTATTCCCCTGAATGTAGAATTTCCAACCGTCAGTCAAAAAACCCACAATGTAAATTTGGACAGCAACAGATGTAAACATCAAGGTTGCCGATCAAACGGCGATCGGGCCGTCGGACAACCTGTCACGTCTTGCGTTTCGGAAAAACGGTGAGTCTTCCTTCACCATTTGTCACAATTCCAGGTCAAGGACTTCGGGATATAAGCGCTGGAGGGCGAGTTAGCGCTGAGCGATTCTTAGCGACAGCAAAACTGTTTGGCTGACTGCTGGAGTCCGCAATGGATGCGCGGAGGCTTCGTGGGCAGAGCAACGGTTGTATAACCACAGTGCTTGTGAGGGAAAAGACCGCACCCATATAACGGGTTTGGCCACTGCTCTACTGCAAATAGATGCCTCGATAAAAGCCTGTGAATTCCAGGCTGCCTACCCGGGTTTTCACGAAAGCATAGGATTATCTGATCCATCCTACGAACTCAGCAACACTTCACCTCTGGCAATCTCTTCGCAGGTCTTTCACTCTTCCACAAATCCTATCCAGATCCCTCTTCTTCCTCTTATCTATCTCGCCTCTCCAATTCCAAACACCATCCACCGTAGCCGTCTGACTGTCTGCCTGCCTGACTCTTGGATCTTCACCTGAATCCTTCCATCGATTTTGTTTTGACTGAGCGCCTTTGAGTAAGCTGGTTCCCGTGAATTGATTTTCGTTGGGCGCTGTAGAAATCTTGAGTTTACGATTACGATTACGATGGGACAGCATTTGACCGTGAATATATGCGAATACAATATCCTTTTCCTCCTTATTCCACTTTCCGGTCCAATCCCAAAACATCACTCACCGGAGCTGCAATGCTGTCTCTCTGCTTGACTTGGGTCTTGACCTGGAACCGAATCCTCTTGGCCTATCGATTTTGTTTTGACTGAGCGCCTGTGAATAAGCTGGTCGCCGTTACGTTGCTTTCGTTAGGCGCTGTAGAAATCTCGGAATTACTATTACGATTAAGTTTATGAGTCGAATTTTAAAGGAGAATGTTTAAAAGATATGCTTTAAGCAAGGGGTACCTATGGACCAAGAACGATAGCTTAGTCGCAACTGTCCATCTAATGCAGGTGAGTTTTGTGATTTGTCGATAGATGTCACCTGGGATTTAGTACTTGTTCTTTGTTCTTGCCCTACGAGTTCTTGAAACATCTTCACCAGCCGAAGTATCTATGCTTCTCCACGATTTAAAATATATTGGCATCAATTTGTAGTTTCCGCGTTTCAAAATAGGCACATCACATTTACTCCCGTTACAGTTACTCTCATGGCTCTCTGAAATGCGTCACAACTTCTGTCATGGCTAGCTTAATTGCTTCATGACATCCGTCATGGCTAACTTGCATGTGATTGCGTCAAACCCTCTGTCATCGTTCCCTTCACTGCGCCGCAGTTTCTCATACGTTTAGATGAACTGCGTAACATTCATTCGCATTGCCACTTGACTTGGTAGCATTTACTCCTATGGCAACATGAACTGTCTCACAGTTACTCAAGTAAACGTAAAAATGTGAATTACATGGTTTTATATAGCTACCCCTGCCCTTTTGAATGGGTGCCACTCCATTTAAGGTCCCCGTGTACGGACCCTGCTAGCCCGAGATTAAAATCTCTTCAATATAGTCACTCTCGGTATGCGAACCGGCATCCTCACGCACAGAGGCGCCTTGACGTACGCTTTAACCAATGTAGCTAACCAAATGGTTGTCTGAAGCTTTAAACTCCACCAGAGTTATTTAAATCGTCGCAGTTTACCCGTTACCTCTTAGGTGCCTGCGTGAATAGCTAGACGCATTGTATGAGCCTGGAGGCCTTTGGTCTTTACGAGCAATAATCATGTGCAGGAAATCCATCAGCTTCAAATAATATCCGTCAGAAAGGCGTCGTAAATCTCCAATGTCGCGTTTATCTCCAAGGTTCCGACGCCATCTACAAACACAGGTGTTGTCTGCGTTTCCTGGGAGAGACAATAATCTCACGGTGACGTTAATGCAAATGTTGTCATCTTCACGACCTCACGTGTGTCTCCATTGACGCACGTCGTAAAAATACTTAAGTAGCATAAGACTGCTGACAAAACGCGCCCAAACGATACGTCATTTATTCTAAAAATAGTTTTTTCATTCATCTAGATCAAGGCTGGGAAATTCCCTGGAAATTTCCATCCCTTTCCTATACAGCATTTCACTGTCTTAAGAGACTAGGGAAACGCCTCAACCATCAACTTGTTACGCAGGCGTCTAAAAATAGACACAAAGGGGAATTATGTTTACAGCAAAATCGATAGACAAAAAAGACTGGGTCCAAGGTCAAGATTCAAGAGGCAGGCAGGCAGGCTACGGTGGGTGGTCTTGCGTCAAACTTATGCTGTGCATATATATATATATATATATATATATATATATATATATATATATATATATATATATATATATATATATATATATATATATATATATATATATATATACATTGTGTTTTTTTATACATGGGAAAATATAAAAATTTTCTAGTCTCGTCGCAGAGATTACTTCTCTTGATGTTAGTAACCAGTGGTTTAACCATGCACTAAAAATGGCGGACTGGTATTCCCAGAATTCTAGCTCTTATGTTTAGGCGAATATGGTTATGTGAGGGTAACTTCAGTGTGGAAAGACCGCTGAAAACTACGTAGGTTTCGATGGTTAACTTCGGATTTTTGGTTGACTCTGGTTCTTTATTTTCAGAAATTTTCAGTAAATGGTTTTGTTCCGTGGTTTTAGGAGTGTAGACCCTGGAGCGACATCCGGGGGGGGGGGGGTCTCACGGTCCAAACTACGTTCAATAAAAATAAGCAACTCCTCAAATAAAGTAAAATTTAAATAGAAATTAATAACCCATGCGCTTCTATTCAAAGGAATTACTGTTCAAAGTCATTTCTCCAAACATATCGCTATTGATGACGTCATCATTGTCGTCATCCTCCTCCTTCTGCCCCTCCTCTTCCTCCTCCTTATCCTCTTCCTCCCCCTCCTCATTATCACCAATAACCATGACGAGTAACTGTGACCTGCTTTAGGCAGCTATGAAAGTGCCTGGTTTATTGCAGATCGTTCGTTTACTCAGGGATTTTCATAACCACGCAACTTCAACCTTCAGCGATTTAGTAAAACCAGTCAAGCACTTATGGCAAGATTAGAACGGGGCAAGGTTCAATCAGGCCATCGCCCCATTTGATTTCACAGGTTTCACCCCACTGAGTCGCCCCCAAACCGGTTTAAGTGATTGTTGCGATGTAAAACGACCATAATAATAATAATAATAATAATAATAATAATAATAATAATAATAATAATAATAATAATAATAATAATAATAATAATAATAATAACAACAATAAAAGTATTAGTAGTAGCAGCAGTAGTAGTAGCAGCACCAGCATCAGCAGTAGTGGTAGTGGTGGTAGTAGTAGTAGCAGCAGCAGCAGTAGTAGTAGTAGTAGTAGTGGTGGTGGTAGTAGAAGCAGTAATAGTAATAACAATAAAGCTAAAGTTGATTAATGAGGGAAAAGGAGGCAAAAGCGACGAAGAAGCACAAGAGGAAAAAGAAAGGAAACGCCGAGATCTCTGGGAAGCCAGCGTGAAGTTAAGTAGATGGAAAAAGAGAGATAGGGAAACTTAGCAAAACCGGCCGAAAATGTTCCTTGAGACCTTGAACGCAGTCCAAAAATCCCGATTTAGACCTAACAGGACCTTCATAAATTTTAGGCACACGAAACTAGACTTACGGAAGCCCTTAGGGGACATGAGAATATTTTAATTTATCTAGTGCGCAGTAGATAAATAAAAATATTCGCATCTCCCTTAAGGGCTACCCTATATATAGACATCAGCCCTGAAAAGACTCGTAACGTAATCGTAAGCTCGAGATGTCACAGCGCCCAACGAACGCTAAGTCGCGGCAACCAGCTTATTCACAGGCGCTCAGTCAAAAAAATCGATAGAGTCAGGAATCAGGCAGGCAGACAGCCAGACGGCTAGGATGGATGTGGCGTTTGGAACTGAACAGGAAAGTGAGATAAGGGGAGAGGAAGAATGACGACAAGAAGATCGCATAGTTTCCGTCATACAACCCCCGACCATTGGTCACAATGAGAAACTGATCAGCAGCTTCAAGGTAACGGTAACACACTTGTTTCGACGCCCCCACATAAACTCTCCGAAGCGGAAAGAGAGAGGTAACACCTAATTGCTTCAGAAACAGGGTCCAGACTCAAGAGTTCAGCCGGGTATAGACGCAAATACGACCATCGACAGGACACATTCGAAACAAATGTCACAAATGGATTAGAAGTGTTACGCACCTGGTGTAATATTTCAGTTTATTTTCCGAATTTCTCTGTGAAATGGCTGAGTCAATTTCTGTGGCTCGTACATCCTATATTCATTGTCACCGAGGCCTAAGAAGAAGTAGGGCTCAGTCCACCAACCCCTACTGCCCTCTGGCGAGACGAGTGAATACGACACAGACAGACAGACAGACAGACAGACAGACAGACAGACAGACAGACAGACAGACAGACAGACAGACAGACAGACAGACAGACAGACAGACAGACAGACAGACTTTTTCTATCATTTTCTGTATTTAATTTTCCTTCTTTAATGAGCTTTTTCTTGTTTTCCTTTTCAGCCGCCAGGTGGCGGAGAGCAGCAACGTCTTTCAAGCAGAAAGGAGACAAAGTATAATCTAGCAAGAGATCAACAAAACAGAGGGAGACGTATTCAGAGTGAGATACAGGCAGACAAACAGTGAAACGGAGGGCGGGTGGGACAGACAAACCATCTGCTGCTGTTTTCGAAACATGGACGCGAAACTGGACGCTTTTTTCTCGTGACTTTTCGTTTCTTATTTCCTAGAAATCGAGGCGCAACTCGAAACAATCGATTTTTGTGAAACCTCCTGTGAAAAAAGTAATTGTCTTTGTTTAAACTGAAATTATCGACCCACGTGACTTTTATGTGACCTCCGTTAAGGTCACAGAGGTATAACCGGAAACAAGAGTTTAAAAACTTGCATTTGCGTCACCAACTGGATTAACTTACTGACATTTAGCGTCATTGAGACTGACATCCAGGCTGACATCGAGAGTCCAAAAGGTATGCTACAGTTGAAATCTTTCAGAGGCCGTTTTTATCGATCGTGTCGCATGGGTATGAATTGCTCGCGACTTCTTCTTCTCGGCCTCGGCAAGGGTGACGTCGCAACCTTGCCATTCGTCTCTCCCATCCAAACTGCAGCCATCGACTGACTTCGTAATTCGTTGTCTACGTTTCCAACTGAGTCCACTAGAGGGCTCAGGCAGAGCAAAGATTCTGTCTTAAGCTTCGCCTTGATTTGAACTGGTGGCATCAGTATTTCGTGTCTAACGTCGCTGAAACAAGCGGCACCTAGCGACCAAAAGGTACGCTAGCCACTAATTAAACACAGTTATAAAATGGCCCTGTTTTTCAATAGGTATTAAAATGCGCTTATATAAATGAATTTCTATATATGCACATATATGCAACGTTATATACATATTTACATAATAATTTCGTATTTAGTCGGTCGAAGGCGTTCAATGCTGCGGCTAACCGCTTTGAAACGTTTGCCGCGGCATTCGGTAGGTGGCGACACCATATATGAAAGTCTGTCTCTTGAATTCTCAGGCTAGTACGGCCCGTACACGGGGACCTCAAATAACATAGCGCTCATTCAAACGGGCAGCGGCGGTGAAGGACCTCACCCCATTAATTCATTGAAAAATGACGAGGGTCGAGGCCCTACGGTCGCTATAGAAAACATTTTTATTTACTTTTACGCCTAACCACTTTGAGGTTTTTGCTGCAGCATTCGGTAGGTGGCGACAATATAAATTAGTTTAAATATGTTCGCTAGAGTCCGCCACGTTTCTGATTGAAGCCTTTAAATCTGTCTCCGCTTTCGGCGATTGGCCACTGAGTTTAGAAGTGTGTGTATGTACATGTAAGTATATATGTATGGATATATGTATGTATGTATGTAAGTATGTATGTATGTATGTGTATGTATGCATGCATGTATGAATGTGTTTATTCCGTGGACATGGCCTTTTCTGTCGCTGGCCCTAGACTCTGGTACTCTCTTCCGGCGAATGTTCTCTCTGCAAAGTCTGTTTTGGCCTTCAGATCTCAACTGAAAACTCTCCTCTTCCTGGACTCATTTCGTCCCTTGGCTGCTTCCGTGTCTTCTCGGACTCCATTCTTGGCTTTCGACCGGACTCGACCTGGAATTTGACTTTTGCACAACGATTTTGCTTAGCAGCGACCATCGACTCGTGCCTTGAGTAATATGACAGTGGCGCTATAGAAGTTCCCTTATTATTATTATTATTATTAAATATTACTACTACTGCTACTATTACCATTACTACTACTACCACTACTACTACCATTACTACTACTACTACTACTGCTATTATTATTATTATTATTATTATTATTATTATTATTATTATTATTGGAGTCTTAGAGGTCAAGAGTCACCGTCTTCAGGGTGCTCAAAAGTTCATAGTGGTTAATACGCTGGACTCTGAACCCAAAGATCAGAGGTTCAAATCCACACCAGAACAAAAGATGTTTCGAAATTTCAGTCCGCTGGCGCCCCCTGGCGACTGCAGCTATAAAAATTAACGCACTGACCCACACAGTTGGAGGGAAGATGAGACGGCGAGGGAAAGGGCCGGTCATCCGCCCTCATATGCAGAGGTCAAGAAAAATGAGTCGTTAATACTTTAACCCGCAGTTTACTTTCAGGTTAGCTTTCGGGACTGTTAAAAATACTACCATTGAAAAACTCGTGAAAATAGTTAGAGGTCGAATTTTGGACCCGTTTTTTTATTCCAATCCGCCTATTTTTGCAACATGGGGAATTAGGAAGCGCGAAAAGTCTACTTCCTCCATTTCAGTAAATGAGGGAAATGGAGGAACTTATGGTGTACTTGCGTTAGAGTTAAGAGTTCATGCAGAGAACTTCCGAGAGTGTATAGGAGTCTCGTGGCACCCGCGGATCGACGATCATTGCGCTCTGCTGCCCGCCGGGATATGAAGGTGCCGCGCCTACGCACATCAGCTCGAGCCCATCTTCTGCGTTGGACCGTCCTCTTGCAACATAAGGCTATGTATACACCTGATACTTAGATTTAGTGCTAGCACGATCCGTAATCGGGGACCTTAAATGGGGTGGCACCCATTCAAACGGGCAGTGGTGGTGGTGAAGGATCTAACTCGATTAATTCATTTAGAAATAACCAGGGTTGAGGCCATACGGTCGCTGTAGAAAAAGGTCTACATCTACATTTTAGAAATATAAGGTTGTGCTTAGACATCTTTACATCGGTTTTTTCGACGCTATATATAAGTGAATTTCGTTCAATCGATCATGACCGTAAATAAGGAAATCGGGAACGGTCGAGGTCAACGGCCGTGGCAGCCACAAGATTTGTTTAAACACTGAATACAAATGCAAATATTTGGTTTTGCTTAGACACCTTTAAATCGTATTTTAACGAAGATAATAACTCGTAGATAATATTCTGTTGTTAGATCATCCTTTAAAAGCTGTTCTACATAAGGAAAGGTCGACTTTAACGACCCCAAAATGTCGTTAAACACTGAATAAAAAAAGCGTGGCATCCATTCAAAACGGGCAGCGGTAGTGAAGGATCTCACCCAATTAATTCATTAAAAATTAGCAAGAGTCGAGGCCATACGGTCGATATAGAAAGTCTACTTTTGCATTTATTACGTACTTTAAGTCGAAATTGTTTAGATAAGTTGAAGTCTAAAGTCAATTATTATTATTATTATTAATTAGCAACTTCTAATGCGCCAGTGTCTAATGCACAAGGCATCAACCGATGGCACACCAAAACCAAGCCACAATCAGGTCGATATCCAGGAGGTCAGTCCGCACGACAGAGAGGCAGCCTATGGTGGATAAGCAATTTGAAACAGGTAAGTTTTAAGTTGAGAACGAAATGACAGGAGCGACTGAGCAGAACGAACAGACACAGGGAGGGAATTCCAAAATTTTGGTCCAGCAACCGAAAATGCTCGTTTACCAAGAACAGTTCTAGCCCAAGGTATGACAAGAGAAAGACAATCAGATGACCTTGCAGAATAATGGTAAGTCTGGGGAATAAGGACTGATTTCAGGTATTGTGGTTGGCCATAGTTCAATGTTTTATAAACCGTAAGTCCTAATTTGAAACAAATCCTTTGCTGAACAGGAAGCCAATGTAAAGATTTAAGCACAGGCGTTATATGCTCATATTTAGAAGTATTTGTTATGGCTCTAGCCAAGGAGTTCTGAACTCTTTGGAGTTTCTGCATGTTTGATTTAGTGATACCAACAAGAATGGAGTTACAATAGTCAAGACGACTGGAGACCAATGCGTTAGCTAAGGATATTCTGGATATTATGTGTAACAGCCGAAAGTTCGGACCTGTTAAAAACATATTACGCAGCTTACCGTTTTAGAACGAAGGTCCTTAGGTTGTTGGGGTCTTTGGATGTGGGTGGCCTTTGAAGTGGGTGGTGGGTGACAAAACATTATCTTCTTTTGTGAGTCACAATGACTTGGCACCAATTTTAACTGCGATCATTCGAGCTAAATGGGTTTTAATCGATATAACCATTAAAGTGTCTCAAAGACATGCTCTTGAAAACTGTCACCCTTTGCCTAATGTGGGCTCGCAGTGTCTACGAGTAGACATCGCGAAGGGGCGCTATATAAATGTCATGAATGAATGAATGGATGAAACTTTTCACTTCGATCATAAGATATGCTGCAAACATTAAAGATTAAACATTCTTTCACTACTCCTTATAAAATTAATATAAATTTTCTTCTACAGCTTTTTATGTCTGGGTTTTCATCTGATGAAGCATTATAGTTCGCTCGTTCGTAGTTGCTGTTCAACGACGCTGTGTCATTAGGAAGACGATTAGCATCGCCCCCTCCTTTATCCAGGCTTCGGACTGGCACTACCAAAAACACGGCAGTGGCGGAGTTAAGCATTATAGTTCATATTAGTTCCTCAGTTTAACGACATCATATGGCATCAAATGCAGTTGGCGTCGCCCTCCTGCTTTGTCCAGGCTTGGGACTGGCACTACCCCCAAACAAGGCAGTGGCGGAGTTAACCATAATACTGAATTTTTTATCCCCCAGATATAAGAAATGCTCCACAGAAATTAAGGTGCGTAAACCTCGCGCAGTTCTAGCTGAGAAATGTAATTTATTATTATTATTATTATTATTATTATTATTATTATTATTATTATTATATTATTATTATTATTATACATGATATCATGTTCTACATATGGCTTTTTTCGAGGGGTAGAGAGAAAGCTGGCAGCATATAACAAGAAATTTGCCAGACAGAAAAAGTCGGAGCGGCGAGACAAAGGCAATTGCACTCCATGGCTCTCTTAGTCACTTGGCAGAGATGGCGGTTCTCTACTCCGTTGAACCCACACGTAATAACACCTCAGGGTAAAGTGGATTGTACCATGTTAACTTACAACACGTGAATATACGATTATCACATTGATACCTATTTTTGAAAACCCAGACAGCCTTGCAAGCGATGTAACTTCGAGTCATTTGGCTGAACAGCGGCTGATTCAGCGTTTAGAAACTGGAAGTGCAAGTAAGTAAGTAATCGAGTAAGACAGGCCATACTTAATTTGGCCGATCTAACCATCGTTTTTCGTAAATCAACACCGTCTTAGTAATCGGTCGATCATCTCCTGGGTAGGGGTTCTTGTTTTCCATTTGAGGTCTGGACTTGGCTGAGGTGGAGTGCGTCAGGGAGATGGCAATAGAACCGATGGAGCGGGCAGTGGATGGACAGCGATGATGATGAGGAGGATGACATATGGAGGATGGATAAGACTCAGAATGATCAACTACTGGAAGCGTGAGATCACCACCAAAGGGCAGTAAGGAAGGAAGGAAGGAAGAACAGACGAAATGAAAGAAGAGAGGAATAAAGGAAAAAAGGAAGAAAGGAAGGAACGAAGGAAGGAACGAAGGAAAGGAAGGAAGGAAGGAAGGAAGAAAGAAAGGAAGGAAGGAAGGAATTGGTAAACTGTAAACTCAGAGTTTCTAAAGCGCTGCTCAGAAGCTAATCGCAGGGAACGAGCTCCTTATTCACAGGCGCTGCTGGGTTTAGCAGAAAAATCTCGTCTTTTGACCGCTTTATTTTGTTTTCAGTTCTTTTTACGACTTTTTTAAGTTTTCCAGTTTCATCATAACATTTCACTTTCCAGGTCGTAGGCAATCCTACGACCCTCACCCCAAATAGTTTTGCGGAGGAAGAGGAGCGGCTAAATGGCGTCCACTCCAAATCAAAAGGAGACCCCTTTACAGAACCACCCTACTTGTGATCACGAGGTGCACCGAAAACTGGGATAGCATCAAATAATTATTAATTGGCTGATCATTTTTGGCTCTGTCATAGGTGCATTTCCTTCCACATATCGTCAGTCTGGAGCTGTGCACGCCGACCAGTTTTGCCTATAATGCTACAGCGCCACTGTCTTTTACTTCTACCCTTCGCCTGAACTTCCACAATGCAGCTTCGCTGTGGTAGGTCGATCTTCTGGGAATATTGGTTGCCTAGCAACCTATATATAGGACACGATGAGGTCTTTGAAAACCGTTCTCTTCGGTCGTCAGTTCATTCGAGAGCGTCTCTGTAGGGTTTCTCTCTTGAAGAGGCGCTATACAAATTCGTTATTACGATAAAGGTTCAGGTCTTCCTGAGCGCTGCCTACGTAACGTACACTGCATATAAGATGTTACACGTAATTTTTACAAACACACTTTACACATTGTGTCGTTTTTGTTGTTTTGACAGAGCACACTATACGTCTACTGCGTGGTGGTGGTTTCGCCAGACTGCGGGGAACGTCTTAAGACTTCCGCCCAGAATGATGGCTTTCGTTTTTCCTGCTTTTGCCCAATTAACTGTGGAACGGTATGTATTGGTTTTGGTGTATCATGTGACTCACTTTCATACATATACATACATACTTACTTTCTTACTAAACTACTTAATAATAATAAAAACTTCTAATGTGCCGTTGTCTAATGCACAAGGCATCAAACGATGGCCACCAAAGACCATCAGAAATCAGGTCAATCTCCAGACGGTCAGTCCACAAGACAGGGAGGCAGTCTATATACGGTGGATAAGGTCTCATGTATAAATACGTATATGCATACTTTCTTACACACACATATATATATATATATACATATACATGCGTACATACAGTTCTTCACTCGTAATTTTATTAAATAATAATAATAATAATAATAATAATAATAAAATTAAATAATAATTAATAATTAAATAATAATAAAATATTAATTTTATTATATAATAATACTAATACTACTACTACTAATAATAATAATACACTGAATGAAATTTGATGACTCAGTGAACGAATGAGTGAATAAATGAACGAATGAATGAACCACCTTTGTTCCTGTGTTGTCAAATGCACCGAATGACTTCCTCTGTTGTCTGGCATCGATTGCGTCGTTGAACAGCAACTACGAACGAACGAACTATAATGATTCATCATATGAAAAACCCAGACATAGAAAGCTGTATGCCAGAAGAAAATTTACATTAATAGGCGTCTTCATCGTTTCGTTTTTAAGTTCGTGTATGCGAGGACTCTACAGCGGAGGATGTCTTTTTGCTGAATCGTGTTAGAATTAGAAATGCTTTTGCAAGACTTAAAATAGAGCTAAATAAATACTTGCTAATTAAAAGTCAAACACTGCCTGTAAGAGAGGGAGAGAGACAGACAGACAGATAGACAGACAGACATACAGATAGACAGACAAAGATAAACAGGGACAAAGACAGAGACATAGACAGAGGCAAAGAAAATCAGATAAAGACATACAAGGAGAGAGAGAGACATACAAGAAGAGGCAGAGACATACATACATGGAAAGAGACAGACAAATATTTTGGCGCTATATAATTTATTGCGTTATGCTGCCTCAGCACCGTGTTATGACTAAACAGGAATCGATACACGTGATTTATCAGCAAACCTTCAAAATTTCGCCGACCCTCTTATGCAATGACGTTATGCAATCGATGACTGAAAGCTGATGGTCAGCTGATGTCATGGCACCATTGTTTCTACATCTCTTAGTGTCTATTACTCATCAGGTGTTCCATTGGTCTCGCCATTTCAAAAAATCCCACCATGATCCATCGAATCCGCTGCCTTTTCATTTTTCTCAGCTTAAACACAACCCACCCTAACAAGCTCCTCTCCCCCTACGATCTGTGGTCTTCTGGACTTAGTTCTTGACATCTTTGGACACACAACCCCACTGACTTGACACAGCGCTCATGAATAAGCTGGTGTCCTGCGCTTAGCTTTTAAGTAGCGCCTTAGAAATTTCGAATTTACGATTGCAAATTCTATAAACGGCTTCCTCTGCAACGCAAAAACTGTAGGCATACATCCAAACAGTCCTCGCCATCGTTTTCACTTTTGACCATCGCGCAGTTAAACGCATAACCTATGCCTAGAGATCTCATCCTGCAAAATATGACGACACGACTTCAACAAAAGTGTCCAGCTCGCTGGCTTCAGGGCTAAGGCCCATTCATACCGCTTATAGTTAGGTCTCGAGCACTACATGCGCTTGAGCGCGCGCAGACATATTCAGACCTTTATAACCGGCACAAGTGAAAACGACAAGTGACAACACACAAGTCAGAGACCACAGAGCTTACGTGTATAAAGAGCGTCGTGTATACGTCATATTAAAATGTAACAGCGGACAGATGTCGTTTTAACTGAAATGTTTAATCATAAGAATTCGGAATTCTTCGTCGCTAAAGGAAATTCACATACTCGGCTGAAAAGGACCTTGACAGACCTGCAACTACACAATTGCAGAGCACCAAGGCACTCTATAGCGCATGGGGTAAGACTGGCAAAGAAAGTGCCCAAACCTATTATTATTATTATTACTACTCACATTACAGTATTATTCCCATTATTATTACATAGTTCAGTGCTCCTTATTTTGTTACGTTTGTTGAGTTACTTGCAAAATGCGCTAATTTCAGATGCAAATAGTTAGTCTTTTTACGTCGCTTACTTCCTGCCAGCGGCGTTAATCAACAGTAAAACCGATTTTGCGAAGGATAACTGGACTGACCCTTATTCGTCGCAACTACCGGCAAAATTATCTATAACGGATGGAGGAGCTATTTTAATATAACGAAAGCAAACGGTTACCGGACACCGATCTACGGGAACCGCCAACTTGAAAATTAATCAAGATAAACGTGCAGAGCGGGCAGTAAAATAAATGATATATTTACAAAAATACGAGAAATAACTCATTCCTGTGTTTGTTGACTGTCAACCGTCATCACACATCCAGCGTAACGCCAGCGCTTTAATTGTATTTCACTCGATTGATTCACCGAAAAATGAACATGATCGAGGCCATACGGTCGCAGTAGAAAAACGTCTACATTGACATTTACCATTTGTAAGCTTCCGTTGGCCAACCATTAGTTAAATCACGTGGTCTAGCTCCTGCGACATGCGTACGCGTATATCTAGCTTCTGGAACGAATCATTAAATCCATTCGTGGTTAGCTACGCACGTAAATTCGTAATCGGCAATTCAAAACAAATGATACAAAAACTTACAAGTTAATTTTATTTATTCTGCAATCTAAACTGAACGCGAGAAGATTGAATTTCAACTGTAAAATGTGGCCTATTTAGCGTTGTTCTGATTGGCTACACCCCTATTGCTCGTCATTGTGAGCACGTATTATGTAAAGTGCTTTCTAGACACGAAAAATGTCTATTGCTTTTGTTGTCTTGCTGTTGTCTTTACGTGTACGCATAGTATAGGCCTATATACGTCTTGCACACCTGCATTTACTCATTTCTTAAGATTTGCAATAATTTAAGAAATCCAACCCACAAAATATATGCTATTTGGTTCACTGCTTATGTCAATAATTCTCTACCTGCAGGTCTTCTGCCAGGCTGCCCTTAGTGCGATAAAAACTTGATAAACAGCTTAGTCCTACTCTAGGCGGTAAATGGGCTACAGCTATAAGTCGACGTCTTCGCTATAAACTTTATACTCTCCGCATAGAATACATATAGTAAATGGCTTTTATTTTGTTTGCTGAAGTAAACGATAAAACTGGTGCACACTATTTACAAAACCAAAAACAGTTGACAAAATCAGTTATAACGTGTGTGGCGATATAACAGTAAAGTAATAGATGGTAACGTTGCATAAGACGTCCCAGTTTTAGGCCATGAACTCAAAGAAATGTATCGCTGAGGTAAGCAGATAAGCTTATTAACCGTTACAAATTTGAAAAATAGAGCAGAGACAATGAGTTGTTTCTACATGAAGAAAATTCTAGATGTTTCAATATTTTTTACTTCCAACTTAGTCGGAGGACTGTTACCCATTCTGGATGGGATCATCGGCTGGGAAGTTAGACACGAAGAGGCGTTGCAACGCTTTTCTTGCTCTGATTTCGAAGATGACAGGCGATAATGGGTCATTTTTGACTTTCATCAAATTTGAATAGAGGTTTGATTAGTGTACGGCGATATTAACTCGCCGAACAGTAAGTGTAATGTTTCTTCCTTTCTAGAGTAAGAAGTGGGTTTTATCGCTTCATTAAACGCCATTTATAAATTATCGCTCTTCACGTGTCGAGTCTCGAAGGCCGGCTTTTTTCTGTTTTAATTTCCCGCCGTTGTGACAAAGAAATTTTGGCGCAATAGACTTTTTCAAGTTTCGAAAAGTCTGAGGTTGTGATGTGAAAAGTATATGGACGAGAGTCTGTGTGAGACACATTGGCGCTACAAAATTACTGCTGCTCTGTGTGGCGCTATCACGTGAGAATGTGCGCAGTTTTTCACGGTATTAACATTACTTACGGTAAGTGGCATACAAACTCCCTTGTTGGAAGGAGTGACCCGCTTAACAGATGTTGCCCAAACGTATACATACACGTATTTATAGAACTAGTAAGCACCAACCATAAGAAGGCGTGTGATGAAGTCAGACAGATAAATTTATAAATTTTCATAAATTCAGTAAACGTTAACAATTAAAGGCAAACAATGAAAAATATATTATATGTTCAGCAGCTATACTAGATACAGTATCAGTGGAAACTTTATCTGGAACCACAAATTTATAATTGTAATCAAAACTCAAATATTTCCAAAGCGCTACTTTAAAGCCGCGTGCAGGGCACCAGCTTATTCGAGCGCTGCTTCGAGTCAGAGCGCTTACCAAGAGATCATTATATGAGATTCTACAGTCAAACCGGGTTTTATCACTTTGTTTTGATGCCTCTTTCGAATTATCATTAGAGAGGACCATATAATGAAATAGTTTCGGTTGGACGATGAAGCATTTGTAGGATTTTTATGAAGGAAGACTACATGAAGGATGACGTTCAGTTTTTTGTGTATACTAAATTTACGTGAATGCTTTCGCTTTCGTGAGCGCTCGCTCATGACTGTATATACATCAGGGCATAACTTCCTGAAACCTGAGTCAAAGATGAAACGTGTCGTACTGATTAGCACGAACAGATCAAACAATGGAGGGTCAAGTGATACGTCAAAAGCGTGTTTGGGAATGAAGATTTTATGCATAATTTCGAAATGATTTGGTCACGGTCAGAGAACCAGTGACCTAAACAGGGATGGTTTAAACGTTTCTCAGATATCTCGAGTTTCATGATGGTATGCAACTGATCTGCACTGTGATTTTATATAAGTTAAGTATGGAGATAATACTGCAGAGTGATTGGAAAACATGTGCATGTTATTATTCGGCTAATTGAGCCGCTGTAGTCCTGTGTTAGATGTTTACATTTACAGATGATGACATTATTAATGTGTTCTAAGTTTAGGTTTAATAATTCAGACATACTTTATTGTGTAGCCATTTCTGCTGAAGAAAATTGTGGTTAGCCAGAAAGAAAAGCCACTGTCGTCAACAGTACCAAAGTGGTGCCAGAGCTTAGGATTAGAGATTTATGTGTTGTTTCAAAATAAATTAGAATTAGAATTTGTGGCCTAAGTGGATAGAGCTTAACTTAGTTTTCAGACAACTGACATTTTATGATGTACGTTGCCCTATAAAAACATTTAGGTGGAACAGCGTTGTATAGTTAGCCAGAAAGAAAAAGCAAAAGTGGAAGCAGTCTGCATGAATTAAAATATTTGATGTAAAATGCAGAACAGAAGAACAATTCTTGCAAAAATTGTGATAAAAGCAACTTGCTTTCGATCCTTCCAACTGACGTTACTTTTTAGTAAAACTCGTCATCAAGCAAAAGTTTATTTTAGCCCTTGGAAAATTGTTCCATGTGTCATTCTGGTTTAAATGCAAGACTCATCTGTTTCGATATGTGCTTGTTTATGTAAGTTAAGTGTGTTAAATTATGATAATAATAATGATAAATTATAAATTAAATTATCATGCTGCTTTTTGAAAGCTGCCTCTCTGACGTTCAGCGTTTGTATGTTTTTAATTTCAGCATCCACATGAGTTCTTCGTTGTATGGATAGTTCAAACGTCTCCTTTCCCAGCCTCTCGCTTTCAGCCTCTTTCTACGGAACAGCGGACCTCGACCAACCGGAATTTGTTACTGCTGACAACAAGTACAAGTGCACAGCATGTCAGAATTATCTCCGGGAGCCGCTCCAAACGACCTGCGGACACCGGATCTGCCGGTCGTGCTTCGAGGAGGAACTTAGACGCTCTGGACCTGATGGATTTCTCTGCTTTGCAAAGGAAGAGGAATGCGAAATCATTACACAGAGCAAGGTAAACGCCAACGCGAGTTAATTAAAATGTTAATTAAAATGTCTAATTGATTTGTTGGTTTGCATTTCATTGTCGCTGATATCATGTTTCATGCAGTTTAGTTTAGTCAGTGATTTTATTTTGGAGTGACGCACCTGAGTGTATATATTTTGTATTGTTAATTGCCTGCTTATCATTACGACATATGTTAATGCATGCATCATGTAGAATTTCATGTCGCTGGTAAATGTAAATGTACTTGTTTTTCTGTAGCAGCTGTATGGCCTTGACCCTTGACCCTGCTCAGCAAGATCCTTCACCACCGCAGTCCATTTGAATGGGTGCCACTCCATTTAAGGTCCCCGTTTACAGACCGTGCTAGCCCAAGATTCAAATCTTGGAAATAAGCCACGCGAACCGAGGTGCCTTGATGTACGCATTAACCAGTGTTGCTAACCAGGCCAGTTACCAGGTTATGACATGGTCTCTGCATGTCACTCAGGCTACTGAGGTGATATGAGTAAGTAAGACAGACATTTGTTTACACGCCATATGTCCATCAGCTGAGCGAGGAATCGTATGATGAAATCCGATTAAAATTTTTAATCCGTGTCACCATCCAATCTGTCAGAATTTTGTTGTAATGCATCTTGATGAGTGTTCTCGATAAACGCTCCAATGACTTCGAGTGTGCTTGATTTTCCTCATTGCTTGTTCAGATACCATTTGGATTAGATGTTCCCTTCGAAACCTCATGGCAACCATGGGAATAAAGTTTTCTTTGCCTTGGCGTATGAGGTCGTGTGGCCAGTCCTCTCCCTTGTTTTCTGATCTTCCCTCTGATCACATAACCCTGTACATCGTCGTTGTTCTTGTTTCACAGCCGAGTTCACTTGGTGATGTGAGTTGAAGATAAATTTCGACACATGTTTCTGTGCTGGCAGGGTTTGAACCCCTAACCTCTCCGTTGATCGTCTGGGATGCTAACCGCTAGACTGTTGCCCACACCGCTGAACTAATGAATAAATGAGTGTCTGTTTGTTTGTGTTATGCTCTTCTTCTCTTGTGTTTGGATTTCATTTTCAAGTTGAGAAGAGCAACCTTTGTAACCGGTTCAAAGCACACACGTGAAAATGATGAGCCTAACCTTGGACCCAGAGAGAGAATTTAGTTATTTAGACCTCCATGGATAATGAAGTAAGATGGCAGTTGACTCATGTGCGAATGAGTGAGATGTGTGATTTGACATGCGATGTAATGGACACATGTGATTCACATGTGATCAGTCGAAGAGATTTGAGAACTAGACAGAAGCAACAGTGATGAGTAACATGTCCTGTTTTTTGGGTTAGGTTTTATCTTCTTGAGAAGCTCTGTGCACATGACTGTCCGACATTCACTCGTTTATTTGTTCATTCATTCACTCAGAGAATTTATATATCACCTTTTAAAGTCCTGTCAGAGGATTTTCAGTGTCCACTGAAGGTATCTATTCAGAAGCTAAGTATCTGTGCACGTGTGTGTGCGTTTGTTCTGGTTAGTTCGGTTTTGATGATGGTTCAGGGAATTGTTGACAACTGAAGGAAGAGTTCTTGGTCATTGGATTGCAGTCTTTCATTGCTGTCCTAAAAGTAATGAACTATGGTGGATATCTGGTCTATTTCCTTTGAAATGGTCCCTCAGGCAGTGAAATGAGTCAGGTAATGGTAACGGTCGACTGGTGTCACGAGTCCTTTTCTTGCTGGATTTGTCATCCAGGTCCTGTGAATTGCAAATTTAGTGAGAGAGACAGCTGTGTTTACGTCCACAATGGCTGTGCCGCGCGTGCGTTCATGCGTGTATGCGTAATTTAGGGGAGTCTTAGCTGTCATAATTGTAAACGAACATTTATAAAGCGCCACTTAGGAAACAGTGGCGCTCCCGACTTGAACAAACAAAAAGGATTTCAGGCGTTTGCAAGACTGGGTAGGAGAGAGACTAAGTAACTGAAGCCGCAGGTCAAGAGGAAGGCAGTTCCAGCTGGAAGGGCCAACAAAGGCAAGCTCCTAGACTGGGCAGTTGTAGTGCGGACGCGAGGGGCTACCAAGAGACCACGGGTAGCTGAGCGAAGGGAGGCATGGGCAGGCAACGAGGAAACCAGAATACAAAAAGAAGTAGGATGGAGCAGAGCCTAGAAGGCAGTTGCGCATAAGGATAAGAATCTTAAACTGGATGCGTTGACTGACACTTGAACTTTTCTTTGTGTGGTTCATTTTCTGGTATTTCATTCAAACACATGGAACACGTTGAGACTTGTTATTATCAACGTAGGCGATGTTTAAACTGCTTTGCAATTGAACTCATTTGATTGTCTTTACATTGGCCTCTTTTCTTTCAACCTGAATGAAGCGTCACTTCTTTATTCCTCATCATAGTCTTTGTCATCATTGTCATCAACATAAGTCAGCGTCGTTCTCTTCATTATCATCATCATCATCATCATCATTGGAACAAATCATTATCATCTTAATCAGCATTCATTATCAACTTAAACCACCATCTTCATCAGCACCATCATCATTTTGGCCATTTCATTTTCATGCATTTTCTCTTGTACAATTCTCTTATTTTTGGAAATTGCTTATGTGTTGAATTTTTTGCGTTCTTAGCATTTTGCTTCTACGAGTCATCGGTAAAGAGGGAGGTGGTTATTTTTAGAAGTGCACTGACATTCGTCAATTTTTATGGAGTCTTTTTATTTTTGAAGAAAGTTTTTTGCAGTGAGTTAGAAGGAGAAACTTAGAAGAGTGCAACAGTGGGTTACTTACTTGTTCATTTTCTCTTTTGCTGAGTGACATAAGCTTTCCTTTTCATTCAGCTTATGACCTGGTTTCTTAAGTGACCCTTTCAGAGACCCTCTGAAACCCCTCATTGAATGATTGGGGTTACATTCTTGTGTAATGGGATGGATTCGTAATGGGGTTGGATATTTCAAGCATCTAAAACTGGAGAGTGCCGACAGTCTGTTGCAAGTCGTTTTGAAGAATGGTTTATACAGACAGACAGACAGGCGCGGCTGAGGGTGGTTGCAGACTATAATAAAAGAATTCACTCGAGGAGTAGCATTAAGTAGTGACCAACATGTCTGAGAATGTCTTGGGGATGTGCCGCTATATCTCTGCTCAGCCCCCGCTTGTGGGTCAGTGTTTGTGTGTGTGGGTGTAAGTGAGTGATACCGGAAATTGATTATGCCTAAAGAACGTGATTTATGTCAGTCTGAGCTGTTGCAAGGAAATAGCGATTGACTGATTACAGAACAAATGATACGTTGTTGGTGGTGTTACTGACTAACAGTAAGGAAACTTTCAGAAGTAGAATTGTAGGCTCCCTTTCATTCCAGCACCACCTATTCTGAGCTACATTCCTTACTGGACACTAGGGTCATTGTCTAAACAGGCTGCCACCTTACCTGTTTACTCATGGTATAATTGTTGAGACTTAGCATCTATTTCACTCAGTCTGAGCAGGGCTGGGCTTGGATGGCAGGGAGCGCCTCTGAATAGATGTAAATTTAAGCCCCGAAATTTCAGAGTGCCATGCAAAAGCTGCATCAGAGAGACTAAGCGTAGTAACCAACGCTGTATCAGATGAAGTCCACAAGAGTCGGGTTGTTTGGTTAGTTTCAGTGCCAGGTGAGATATCTTGAAGGGCGCTATATGAATGCTCTGAATGAGTGAATGAATAATGTATTCTGCATTTTTTGGTTATGAATAAAGTATCAGAAACTGACTGAATTTAAGGGAAGGTGCAGAGGAATCAGAGGGAATTTCAGTACTGAATGCAGCAGCTCTGGTTGGTTGGCGAAAAGGAAGGTTGTGAACATAAATTCTTATTAATAATTAATTGAACGATGTCCTAAGACCGATAACTGTCGGAAATTACGGCATGTAGCCTAATACTTTGCTTAGCTTGTGCTGCTTCCTGTTAAATATAATGTCTCTCGATGATCGATAAATGACTCCAAAGTTTTGTGAATGGATGATGTAGTAGTAAGGGTTTTCCCAGTTGCACAGTAACGTATTGTGAATGGCTCTAGGAAGCGACTTATGTTCAGCTGAAGCAGGAAGTCTTCAAACAGGTTGAGTTTACAGAGCAAAACTTTACATGCTCAAGCCCAGCTAAGGCTTACCTGAATCGTGCTTACACTTAGGTCAGAGGTGTTGTGGACTAAAGCTCCACGAAATTTGCAGTAACGTGATTTCAGTGACTAATGGCAGGAAGAAAAGGACTCACGAAACCAGTTGAAAAGCGTCGATGTGTTTGTTATCAAATACGGCTGTTGGCGAATTTCCTTGTTTTGGGACTTTTTGATTTCTCATTACTGATCTGTTGGAGTGATCTGATTCACTTCGATGCTAGGAGATTCCATGCACAAGGATCAAATGAAATTTCTTGTTTAATTAAACCCTCTGCTTTCATTAAAGTAATTGAGTCAGTAAATTCCGTTGAGGTTCTTTGAATTACCCCTCTTAAATTACTTCCTGTAATACGTCTCGGGGAAAAAGTTTGGGCCTGGCTGTGTGATCATTATTGTGGTTTTCCCCCCTCTTCATTGCACCAGGAATTGTATTTTTAGGGGCACGTACTTGGAATTGAGCTCAGTTAAACCCTTCCTGTTGTTAAGTAATGGATGTATGTGTGCATGCATGTGTGTGTATGCTTGTATGTATGTGTACGCATGTATGGCTGTATGTATATATGTACATATGTATGCATGTGTATGTGTCTACCCGGTATGTATGTGTGTATAGATATATGTATGTATGTCTTTGTGTGTCTCAACATTTACATTGAACATTTAAAAAACCTGTGAACTTGATAGCAGTAAAAAATTTCTTTTTTTAATTGTATCGGTCATTTTTGTGCATGATTGATTACAGTAAAAATATCCCGTATGCACTTCTCCCATAAAGTTCGCTAATGATGAAAGTACAGCAGCTTTTGACAGTTGTGCTCCACGGGGAGGGGTGGGAGGGGGCAAGGGGAGAAAAAGTTGGGGATTCCTTTGTGTTAGTCACTGCCTAAGTGCTGGAAAATTTCCTGTACAAATCGAAAGTGAAAGTGAAAGTTGATTCACGAGAAGAGGGACTGCTCGCCGCTAACGCCATCTATTAACATCCACAAACTGTCTTGATGTGCATCAAAATATCCCAGATTTCTCGGTGTTTGTTCGCAGTATAAATTTGTTGAGAGCTGTTTCAGTTCGAGAGCAGCTGTCCGATCCATCGGATTCTGAATTTTATCCAGTTTTTAAAAAAATTATTTGCGTTTGGCCAAGTTTTTAATAAGAGATAGTTGTCTCAGGCTGAGGTACTTTGAAGGTGCTATGTAAATGACCAAGCACATACAGACATACACAAGCATAATGCTTAGAGGGAGAGGACTGGCTGTCCGTCTTCATATGCCGAGGCTAAGAAAGTGAAGTTGGTAACACTTGATGGCAATGGCTGCTTAGGGGGTTATCTGAAGGGACTGCACCTCTTCTGCTGCGCTTTTTTGAAGTTCATGAAAGGCGCTATATCAGGTGTCTAATTAACTAGCTCACTTTGATTTATTTACGTTTGGTGACGTTCAATTGTTTATCCATCCGTGGAAGATGTATGCCTGACAGTGACGGCTTCAGGATTGCTTGCTTGGGGGCCGAGAGCATTTCCAGAGGAGCGGCGCCAGATACTGGCAGTCCACCATGCATGGATCTGGTCTGGGACGCCGGCATAGAACCAAGAGGGGCTGGTGAGGCCTCTAGCTAAATCCGCCGTTGATCCCAGAGCGATTGTTAATGCACGGGGACCTTAAATGGCGTGGCGCCCATTCAAACGGGCAGCGCTGATGAAGAATCTCACCCGATCTTCAGTTCTTTGAAAAAACTGAGCTGGGTCCGGGCCATACGGTCGCTGTAGAAAAAAGTGTAGATTTACATTAATGTTGTTTATTTTCAGGTTAATCCGGATTTCTCAGCCATGCGTGAAATGGGTCTCCTGCTCGTCTACTGTCTCAATCGCCAATTCGGCTGCCCTGAGAAACTGCAGCTTAAGAAACTTAAGGCGAGTCAGAACCTAACCTACATTTCAACGAACCCTGATCTACATTTTCACCCAGATAAATTATGATGTTGATGATAAATGCCGCGTGGTACTGGATATATCCGGATAATTACTTACATACGCATATAAGTACATACGTCCTGCGCCCAAACGCCTTCCCTCCACTTGCCCTCTCTTGACCTGGTCCAGTTTACAGGTATTTTCTGGCTAGTGGGTCAGTTCAGCTGACTCTGACGCCTGCGCAGTTTGTAGTCAGAAAGGGTTTGTGGTCGAGAATATCCGCGTGAGTTTGACGGAAATTTCCCTCATTTACGAGAACTTTGTGAGTCATTTACGAATTGTTCAAGAGGGAGAGAGGGAGGGAAGGCTAAATGGATGGATGGAGCTAGCCAGGAAGGGCTGAATGGATGGATGAAATGATGGATAGGTGGATTGTTGAGCGTAGGTCAGCAAAGTGATTGAGACGGACTGAACTCCATCGCAAGGCCTACAGTTCAAACCCTGACTGAGGCAGTTCTTTCCAACTTCTCTTAAGCCTGTAATGTCTGTGATGATGAGGAGCATTTTTCTTGGAGCATGTTCTGACTTTCTGTTCTGTCTGTAGGATCATCTACCTCACTGCCAGTTCGTTGCAGTTCCCTGTCCATTTAGCCAATATGGCTGCCAGGAAACAAAGGCCAAGGACGCCATCGACCTCCATCTCTCCGAATGCAACTTCAGACCAGAAAAGTGTGAACACTGCGGCCTCCTGTTCCCCTTCGTGGAAATACCGGTACGCGATCCGTAGCAAAGAGTTTACTTAAAACAACGCTACCTTAATTTACAAAGGTGTTAAGTAAGTAAGTTTATAGTCATTATTGGCATGAGACAAACCCCAAACTTTATGCAGAACAATACGTACTAAACGCAAAAAGACATGCAGTAACAAGCAAAGGAACAGTGAAATAGTGCAATATTCATTCATTCATTCATTCATTGAGTGCAGTTAAGGGACTGTGTCTGAGAAAACCCACACAAAGTCGCAAAATTTCAGAGATGAGTTTAATTATTGCATTGGATTGGTCTGGAAATGATGAATATTTTGGTGAAAACTGCTTGTTTTTATCACAGATAATAGAAAAGTTACAACAGTTAATATGTGTATATCCATGCATAAAGTTTACACATATTGCAAGATAAATCTTTGCTAATACTTTAATGTCAGGTGCAAATTGAATAGATTTATTACACAGAACATTAATTACGTAACCTGCTGAAGATTCTTACAAGATCTTTCGAGTGATATGTTGCTCATCTCTGTGAAAAAGTGTACAGAAGTATTTTGGAACTATTTTACACATTCCAGCCTTTTAAGTCGATATCTGTCATATTGACCTTACGGACTTTGTGAAGGTTTCCTCAGACACGGTCACACATGTCGTGCTCCTTAAGATGTTTGCCCAGAGATGTTGCCAGCCCAGTCCCGGCAAAAGTAGACTAGCGTAAAACATCAGGTTTTAAGGTACTGGTCTGAAAAGTAGTCTAAGACAAGTGAAAAGATTTGCGTTGAATGTCATCTTGGCTGTTTTTCTAGCGACACATGGAAGACGACTGTCCACAGGTCGTCGTTTCTTGTCCGTTCGGATGTGATGCCGAAAGTCTTCGCAGATCTCAGGTAAAATTTCTTTTGAATCTTGATTCAATTTGGAGTTTTAAGAGTTCATATTTTAGTTAAGAATGGACAAGTCTAAATTTGGGATTGTATTCGAAAACATTTGCCAGGGCAGAACGTTTTTTGATAATTTCTATTCCACCCACGTCCGTGGCAAACTCGGCTATAAAATGTTTACCCTGACCACACTGTTGGTGGGTTAGGGAGAGAACTGGCCACCCACCGTTGTATGCCAAGGCTAAGGAAAAATGAAATTGTTAAGCACTTCATACCCACGGCTGCCTATTCAGAGATACAGCTTAAGCAATTGCTCTTGTATTCTTTTCTTGCATGTTAGGATACGCCTGGATAGATCTAGAGCACAATTTAAGAACTTCTCAAACTGTTTCAGATGGGAGATTCTTTGAAGCAGTTAACAGAGAATTGCTTTTGATTATTCATTAGAAATGCAGGACATTTTTGAGTTGTCATTTTCTTGTGGCCCAGGTCGACGATCATAAGAAGGTTTGTCCACTGAAGCCAAAGGATTGCAAGTTCCATCACCTCGGCTGCGCTTTTCAGGTCAGTCATTGGTTTTCTTCTTAGCAGGTTAAGATAACCGCTTTTATTCTTGTCAGTCTAATCTAATTGGGAGACTTCTTTCTCTTAATGCGTAAAACTTCAGTCGATGGTTGCTTTGAAGCAAGACCAAATTCTGAAATTGCGATCATTAAAATAGAAGTCGACTGAAGATGAGCTATCCTAATGAGATGGAATTTTAGCTGAGACCTGAACGAAATCAGAGTATTTTGTGCTGTTCTGACCTGGGCAAAGGAAAGTTTTCTCACCCAAAAGCGCTCCTTTGTCACCTTCACGATTCTCTGTACAATATCTCATCTGTTGCTGTGTTCCAGCTCCGCTGTTACCCGGTGAAATTATGTTTTTCAATACGCATTATCTACGTTTCTGTGTGATGCTGGTGTTTTTTATTGTGTTGCATTGTGTTGTATCGTATTGCATTGTATTGTATCATATTGCATTGTGTTGTATGATGTTGCATTGTATTGTATCGTATTGCATTGCTTTGTATGATGTTGCATTGTATTGATGTGTTATGTTGCTGAGGCATAAGACGTCTGTTTAATTAGAATGCTATTAATATTGTTGATGAGATGATCTACAGAGCAGACGGTAATGTAGGATTTTAACGGTAAATGCGCTGATCTCGTAACTGATACTCAGTCTTCATTCGTTGAAATGTGTTTAAGCGAGTAGGAGAAGACATGCTCAACTGATGGAGTGAGCATCTGATGGTTTTCTGTTTCAGGGTACGGAGGCTGAGGTGCAGATTCATGAATCAAGCGCATCTAAGGAGCATCTCGAAGTCGCAATGGTACACATCATGGAACTGGAGGTGGAGAACTCGCGACTCAGTGGAAGCCTCCAGGTGGCGCTATGTTTAAAATTAATCTACCACCATCCATATTAAGTCGTTGGATTAATTACTGTTAAGTCCACCAGCGTTTTTTTGGATCATCCGAAATCCTTGTGTGATTTTCTGATGATGTTAGTCTGGTTTGGACAGTGGTCAGTTGGTCATCGACTGGGAATTCAGGGCTCAAGGGTTCATATCTTTGAGGTTTCTGATCCATTTGTGCCTCCTATCGTACTCAGTTTTAAAATGAGTACACTGACGACGCACAGTCGAGGGGAAGATTGTATGGCAAGGGAGAGGATTGGCCATCCGCCTTCTATGCTGGGACTAAAATGAAGGAAGTCACTAAGACTCAATCAATGCCCATGGAAGCCTTTTGGTGTTGGCTTTTCTTAAGAAAGTAAGTAATGTATTTGTTTATTCACCATATGTTCATTGGCTGAGATTAGGAATCGTAGGCATGGGTAAACATTGAAATACATAGCTTAGCAAACAAACAAAGGAAGATGCACAGCCACAAAGGCAGACATACGGAATGACACTCGACCACAAAGACAGACATACAGAATGGCTTCATAAACATAAAGGATACTCTAGTCCATGTGGTCCTTTGATCAGCTGCCAGAAGGTCATTGCACACTCTTTCTCTTCTCTTCCTCCTGCTCTTCCTTCTTCTTCTTAATTTAGTTTAGATGATTGTTTTTTGTTTTGCAGAGAATTCTAAGTGAGTCAGACTCTCTCAGAGCGAAGGTCAATGACTTGAATCGAGATTTGGAGAAACTCCGCCAAGACCAGCAATCGCTGAGTTTGCAAATGAAACAGTCAGAGGTGAGAATAAAAAAGAGTCCTCAGCTTCTGGATCGCTTGGCTGAGTCACTTGGTTAGGGTGCTAGTTGTCCATCAGCTGTTGCCGTAAACTTGTAATGTTGTAAATAGTTTCTTAATTTTAAACCTGGGCTTGGTTTTCCAGTAAGGGGAGGTCATGACCTTCCAACGGCCACAGCGATCTTCAGGTCATGACAAATTCAATTTGGATGTTAAAATATAAAGAAATTGACTATAATTTGGGGAATTACGTGGAGGCCTATGGTTCAGTTAGGGCACAGGACCCCCCGGCCTGTCTTGTTCAGCTGCCACTGATTTTACAGAAGCTTAAAATTATTTAAATTTATCAGTTTCTGTTGAATTAGACTGAGGTGGAGAGCCGTTTGTTTTTGGAGGATGACACTGAAACTGAGGAATGATTTGAATGGTGGTCTAAAATTGCCTTCGTTTTCTCAGATGCTGTAAAACGTACAGAGGTGCATTCCCACATGCCAGTGCCGCCGTCTGGGAATGTGTGAAACACCAAAACTCTTCCAGGTTTTCCCTGAACAAATTCAAGTCCTATTCCTGCAAATGCAATTAAGATGGTGACAATGAGAATGATGATGATTGAAAATGATGATGATTGAAGATGATGATAGTGATGATTGAAGCTGCTGCTGATGATTCAAGATGATGATTCAAGATGACAATGATTGAAAATGATGATAGTGATGATGTTGATAATAGTGATGATGATGATTGAGGATGATTGAAAATGAATGCCAAGGATCCTCCACTGCGCGTTTCAGTTCGTTCTGTCAGTTCTTTGATGTCGTTCAGGTCTAAAGATGCATCTCTTTCATCATGTTTACCCACCGTAGCCTGGCTTCTGATTTCTCTGACTTATCGGAATTCGACCCGGCTTCTCCAATGGATGATGAGTTTTGACTGCAATTTTGACTTGAAGCGACAATCGACTGATGCTTTGGGCATTATGATAACAGCGCTATAGAAGTCTTTGGATTAGATTAGAGTAAAACGATGATGATGATTGGAGATAATGATGATGATTGGAGATGATGCAGATGATTGAAGGTGATTGAAAATGATTATGATGATGATGATAATGACAAAGACTGATGATGATAAGAATTATAGTAATAGCTACTACTAATAATTAGTAACAATACTACTGAAAGGAGTAGTGGTTTTTAATAACTGTACTGATTGAGGATCCTGTATGTTGTCTTGAACAGCAAGGGCAGCTGAAGATGCTGGCAGGTCACAGTGAGAAGGTTCTGAAACTGGAGGATCGGATGAAGGATCTTGAGGGTCAAGGTCGTGAACTGGCTGTGATTCAGGAGAGGCTGGTTCAACAGGGACGCGGTGGCGCAGAATCAGGGGCCGTTCTTCCAGGTAATTCATCGTCTTGCGTGTTTTCCAGGTAATTTCAGTTTGCTCTGATGTGGGATAGTCCACCACCGTCATTCGGTCATAGTCTAGGTACTTTGTATAACCTCAAGGTCAATTCAGCTGATCTATAGATGAGTTGATTCACAGTGATTGATTGATTGATTAACTGATTGCCTATCGATTGAGCGATTGATTTGCATAGATCAATTGATTCACTGATAGATTCCATTGTTTACTTATCGATTAATGTCCTTGCAGTGGCAATGCAGGAGCAGTTTGTCAACCACGACCGTACGATCGGAGTCCACGACGTCCGACTCGCAGAACTCAGCCTCCGTCTTCAGTGCATGGAAACGACCAATTACGATGGCGTCCTCATCTGGAAGATCTGCGAGTATCGGCGCCGGCGCCGTGAGGCCATGAACGGCAGCACACTGTCACTCTACAGCCAACCGTTCTTCACAAGTCGCTACGGATACAAGATGTGCGCTCGCGTCTATCTCAACGGAGATGGCGCTGGGAAAGGAACCCACATTTCTTTCTTCTTCGTCGTGATGCAGGGCGATTACGATGACATCCTGCATTGGCCGTTTCAACAGAAGGTGACGCTTATGTTGCTTGACCAACGCACAAACAGACGCCATGTGTCTGACACGTTTCGGCCTGATCCGTCAAGTAGCAGTTTCATGAAGCCAACGACACCAATGAATGTCGCTTCAGGTTGCCCGTTGTTTGTGGCCCATACAGTGCTGGAGGGAGATGAGACGTATTTGAAGAACGACACGCTCTTCTTCAAGGTGGTCGTTGATACGAGTGACTTACTGAACCCATGAGTCAGTCACTCAAGGTGTCAAGCTGTTACCTAGAAAGATCCCGGAGTAGGTGGAAGATCTTCAGGCGGTTGGCAGAAGAGAGAATGCAGAGTGAGGAAGAGCGTTCTGGTGGCTGTTAGAGTGGAGAGGAAGACCAGAACAGAAGATGGCAGACAGAAAATTTGTCGACTGGTTTTTTATTGCTCAATTGACTATTAATAATAGTGTTAAGTCTAATTAAAACAACTGGAAAGTTTGTTACTAATACCATTTCTATGGTTCAACATCTCACAATAGGTCATAAGATTGGTTTGTTTGAATTTTTGAGTGTTGACACTTTTCGATGTTTGTTTAAATATAAACTCCATGTGGTTAGGAATTTAAAGTTGAGTTTTCATTTAAGCAAAACGATTTGTGAATAAGAATTTTTCATCTCAAAATCAAGTTTTGTGGTTTTTTCTTTGTGCAGCCTAAAGTTTCTACCAGAGACAAAGATTTCACACCTGCTAATTAGTTAATTACGTGATTGGCGGAATAGTGAGACCTTAAGAACTTTGATAAAGTGCTTTGAGAAGAATTCTCACATGGAATGAACAGCTTGGACTCGTGCGTTGCACAAGTTTAGCCATCTTGCTTGTGTCAGTTCCCTCTGTGAGTTGTCATTTCATTTTGTCTTGTCCACTTGCTTGAGTGGATAGACGATTTTTCAGTGAACTTCTTTTGATCAGTCCAATGGACTGGAGTTTTGGAGTGCAGCTCTGCTTAGAAGCGACCGTCAATTGAAGTCTTTCGTATTACGATAACGGCGCTATAGAAGAAGTTGAGACTAGATTCAGAACAACAAAAGTGTGGCTTTTAAACGGTATTTCGAAATTGCTGAATTGGAAGATGTTGAAGATGAAAAGATGAAAATATGACTTTTCCTGGAAGGATTTGACTGGAGGATCTTGTGTTGTTGGCAATTTGGAACGCTTGCTAGACAGGCGGGGAAGCATCACCCTTTTTTGGACATTCTGTAAGTTTGTGACTGGATGTTTTAAAGAAATGCTGGCAGTGAAGAGCCAAGTTAAGCTGAGATTGTTTCTGCTGAAGGCTGATGAGGGTTTTGCTTGATTTCTGGCCTGAATAAATCTGCTTGTGTGATGGCTAATGGGCTGATGCTGAGTAATTTCCACGTGTAGCCAGCCATTAGCTGATGCTATATTCTTGTCATCTGGAACTGCCCCAGATGATGACAAGTGTGATTATATGACTTCATGATAATAGTTTTTCAGAAGACAATTTGTGACATCAGTCCTCATCTTTGATGAAATATTTACGATTTGTGTTGTTACATTTAGAGGGTTAGGATCTTGTAAAGGGCTGTGGAAAAGTCACATGAACTATGGTGATGTTAAATAACAAGATTTCTCTGCTTGATTTCAATCGTATTTCTGCGTGTTTCACATGACCTCTATACAAAGAGGACACACATTGAGCTTCTTCTTGGTTTTTCGGTAGCCATGATTACCAGCGATTATCTGCATAAACTCCGCTGAAACTGATCAGTTGAGCGATAATTAGAAGTTTTATTCGTCTTGTTTCAACATACCTCAGTTTAATTAGAGTCATTGAACAATGGGTCTAATTATTAGATCCTAAATGATAAAGGTGATCGTAAACTATACAGGTTGTTATATGGGAGTTGGGAGGTCATTTGATGACGCATACAAATGTTGCATGATTTAACTACTAATTTACTTTAATTTGCTTAATTTAACTAGTTTTAAATATACGACTGAAAAAGAAAATGGCAGCAAGATACGAGTATCTGCGATATTTTCATATCAGCCGTCTTTTTCTGCTGATTTTGTTCCTTAATTTAAACAACATTGCAACCAATTTAATTTCTGCCCTACACATATGCTTTTTGGAGGTTTCCATGATGGTGCTTTCTGGGCGACTCTTGTCTATTATTGATGAATATCACCTTGGTTTCTTTGTGTAGTTAACTACAATATAATTGAATATAAATATAACAATATAAGTATTAAAAATATGAATATATAAAAAAAATTAATTTAAATATGAAAATGTATTTATATATATATTTATATATAATTATAAACAGTATATAAAAATTAATAATGTATAAATATAAAAGTAAAAATTATAAGATAAATATAATTCTAAAAAATTTACATATAAATTTTAAAATATTAAAAAATATAAAATAAATATTATTAGAAAAAATATATATAAATAAAAAAATAAATGTATAAAACTTAAATATAAAAATGCATCAAGATATGAGCTTTTCTTGAAAAATGTTTGCATGAAGAGCTACTGAAAATGTGTTTTGTCATCAGAGATGTGTGAAAATTGATCTTTTGAGTTGACAGGTGGATTTGAAGGTCTGTTTTGAGAACAGCACTTGAAGTTTCTGCAAAATATTTGCAAAGACTGATTTGAAATGAAGATGAAGACATCTGTTCGGTTCGATTATCTCCAAATGATTCAGTGATCTGCAGTAGATTTTACAGATCATAACGATCTATGCAGACAGCGCTGCACTGAGTCGTTCAACATTTGCGAATGTTAACTCATGCCGTGAAATATGTACAACGGTGCAGAAACGTCTCTGTGTTAACTGAAGAATCGAAAGCTGTCAGTGAAAATGGTAATATAGAGCTGACCATGTTGAGCAACGACAGAAACAATGCAATGAAAAGTTTAGCCCAGGACTATTACCAAACAATAATGGCATATGGATTGAGTTTATGAGCTGAAAACAATGAAGTGAATTGACGACAAGGATTGGTGACGATGTAGGCGTAGAATTTAGCATAGGTGTTGCGTTGAATGTTTTCATTCACTGTTGCAATGTAGTGTACAGAGTTGGGTACAACACCATTTGCGTAGTGTATGTGTATCCAGCGATGTCTTAAGACGTTTATGTAGAAATGCAGTTCACAGTTACAAGTAGTGATGTTGTCCAAGGCATTGGAAATAATGCATTTGTTAACAAGCCATATGTCCATCGGCTGAGTGAGGAACCTTATGCCGACGATTCACAGGATGTTTATGGCTCTGAAAATACAGTTAAAAGACAGCTGTTTGTTGTGGCAGTTCAACTGAAATTGTTTCATTGTTGTAATAACAGAAATCAGTACAGTCCAAGTTCCAAATGTAACAGACTTCACCAGAAAAAGGTTGCTTTTGGGGGGGCATTGCGTTGTGAAATGTTTTGATTTCCTGTACTGTGCAAACTGATGTTGCCTGAAATGCCTTCACACGCTTAAGAGGCAAATGCTAAGCAGTTTCAATTAAACGAACTGAGCACAGTGGTGTAACTTCGAATCTTGAGTCTTCTGCAGGTTACTCGTATGGGAAACGTTCATACTTTATCAGGATTCTAGCCTGCTTCTCATGTAGTTGCATGACCTACAGGTGCAAAGTCGCGCTATTGAATGAACGTTTAATATTCTTGAGCTTTTGCAAGCATTGCTTGGCCTTGGTCCAGTCATCTTAATTGTAAACTCGACATTTCTAAAGCGTTGCTTAAAAGCTTAGTGCAGGGCACCGGCTTATTCGCGATGATTCAGCTTATTAAGATAGCTTCTCTAATGCAGATACAAAGGGTTGATTTGGCAACATTGGATTTTTTCCAACCTGGGAAAAGTCACAAAAAACTGTTGGAAGATACTCCAAATGAACTGTAAAAGAAAGAAATTAGAATTCGTTTACAGAAAATGTTGAGGCAGAATAGATGCCAGTGTAAATATTTGTTAATTTTTTTCTAATGAGTCGCATATTGCATAGTGGACTGATCCCGTTTCCAACATATATTTCTCATGTAGTCATATTAGCGATCCTATTTCCAGCATATATTTCTCGAGTAGTCATGGGTCTGATCCTATTTCCAGCTTCTATATCTCACATAGTTCTCAGTTGCAGTCCAAACTTTGAATTCATAGTTGCACAATATTGCTTGTACAACAGAGATAGATGATCACAACATTTGATTATGCAACAGACAAAGACTAACAACTGAAGAGGGAGCGACATCTGTCGCCATTGGATGAAGCGGAAGCTTTGTTGCCTCGTAGAAACAAAACTTTCTCCATTAAAACTGCTTTGAAATTCAAAGTAAAAAACTTCCCCCATGGTTGAACGGGTGATTAAGCGAAAAACGGCCGTGAACAGTTTGAATTGAAGCAACAGTTGTAAAGTATAATGATTTTGAAAGGTAAAATGTGGGTTGAGTTTGAACGTAAGGCTGACAGTCTTGACATAAGGTGAGCAGTTGTAATTATACCATTTTTTAAACCAGTTGTATGTTGGTTTTCTGTTACGGTTATTGATATATTCTGTTAACTGGTATAACCTGCCACTTGGTTACCGAGTAGGTACCCGTTTTACATTTACCAAGACACGGACAGGGTTACATGTGTTGTTGATTTTGGACAAGAAGCTTAGAGGAAGGGAATTTTTATTGTCTGGTATGGCGTGCTTTTGTTCGAGTTTGGTGAGTTTTTTGGGATTTTTGATGTTCAGCTGTTTTCATTTTGGTAGCATTGGTAAGTGTAGTAAGATTTGACGTTTCTGATAGTTTTTTGATTGTATTTGAATTTAAGATCAGTATCATATCTTGCCCTGACAAAGATTAACTACAGACTGTGTCTTTCGTTTTACACAGCATGTATACACCTTGTGCAAGTCCGTAATTCCACTGATTGTTGTATTTTAAAAATTGCACAAAATCTGGAACGAATGAACTTTTTAATTTGTTTTGCCATCTTTCATCAGTGCACTATATCTCCTGATAGCATGGACCCTTCGTGTTGTTGAAAACTTGCCTTTACTGGATCGGGGAATTTCTGATTTCTCGTTTTGTAGGTTAAACCCGAGCATTTTTGAATGTTGTGATGTGTTGGACTGCATACTAGTTAACTGCTTTCTGACACATGGGGCAATCAGTTGAGCACTGGCATTTTAATGCATAGTGTGCAGTGATTTCACGACTAATCCCGTGGTATATCACTTTCTGGAAACTTAAGCAGATCCTTAATTTTCTTATTTCTATCAGTTGATGCATTGCATTTGAAGAATTTAATGAAAATGTAGCATAAACACACGAGAAATCTGTTAAAATGTAACAAAGAATGAATGAGATGGAAGGCGAATTCTGTAGGATTGGCTCAAGCTGTAAAAAAATGTTTGACGGGCCACATGAACTTCCAATTGACCACAAGAAATCTAGAAACCGATTTGGTTCAACTGATGTGTTGTTGGCCTTGATAGTAGTCGCTTGTATATAATGCTGGAATGTAGTTGTGCTGACTAGGGTTGTTGCATGGTCTCTGGAGGCTTGCATGAACTAAGCAGCAAGGGTAGGATCCAGGGTGGCCTACGCCAAGAGCAGCGGCATACGTAGGACGTAAAAGGCCCACATGACAATATGGGCTTCATATATCCTAGATATGTAGGACATGAGAAGCCCATATGGGAATGTTGTCACATGTGCTTCATAGGCTAGCACCTTCGTGAAGTACTTAAAAGGCCCTATATCAAGTTTCTGATGTATACGTACATGTATCCTACTTGTGACGTTGCTGTTGGGATTCCCATCGCAGGCAACAGGGATGTAGCTGTATCCTGGATTCACCCTGGCTGAACAGATTTAAGGTGATTGGGAAATGGTTGTCTCTACTTTAACAGAGTCGGAGTTTTAACGGATGCACAGGAAACATCAAAACAGAGCATGTTATGTTAATAAGAGTTAAAACGAGAACCTAAAGGCTTTTCAAATGATATTTATGTTCACGCACTTCATTTATGCGATCAACGCCTGTTACAACAATTGCCTATTCTTCATATAGCGTAACAGAAGTCTTTCAATTTTTCTATCAACAGGTATGATATGGGCAACGACTTGGTTGTTGTTGTTTTGTTGTCATAGGTGGATCCAGATGTTGCCTAAGGGTGAGGAAGGTGGGTAGGGCCGTAAACCCTCCTGACACATCTTTAGTTTTTTCTTTCTTTCATGCAGATAACTAATTAAGCAGGAATGTTTAGTGTTTTTTGATGATCATTTTGATTTTTACAGTTTAGTAGGTGACACTTACGAATTTAATTAATGCTTCTTTTGAAGCACACTTCTTGTTGGTTTTCAGCGTTTGTGATATATTTGCTTGACTTTTATTAGCAATATCTTATTCATTTGTTTGTTAACCCATTCCTCAATTCAAAGATGAGTCTTTATTCCCCTAGATGAATTTGAAAGGCAAAGAATTTTCTCAGTTGCACACTTTGATTTTTTAACAGCCCTCAACTGTTGCAGTTTGTAGGTAGTTAAGAGGATTAGATAAGAAACTTTACAGATTTCTTTCCAATGTGATTTTAATGACTGGAAGATTCAGTTTTATCACACGTGGGGCATTTGTTCATTTGTTCTTTTTACATCTTGCATTGTGCTACAGTTCTTCATAATCTACTATATGACTACCGGGAAGCCCTTGGATTAGATATCATCATACGCGTGAGCTACATAAATGCTATGCCTATCTGTATCTGGTATATAGAAATGGTGTGTAAATCTGTGTGTCATTGTTGTGGGTCGTCGTTTGCTGTTTTCTTTGCGTGTTGTGTTGTTTGCTGTGCGTGTTTGATATGCTTCTCAAAGTCGTTTGGTATTTCACAATGTCTTCTGGTATTTTGGTATTTCCTGAAGTCTTTTTACTTCTCAAAGTCGTTTGGTATTTCACAATGTCTTCTGGTATTTTGGTATTTCCTGAAGTCTTTTTACTTCTCAAAGTCGTTTGGTATTTCACAAAGTTTCGGTTTAGGCTTTTTAAGGTTTCGGTTTCTAGATGTCCACTGTCGCGATTTGCTGAACGGTTTAGGCCTTCATGTTTGAACGCTTGTAGCAGATGTTCACTGGTTGAGAAGAATTCATGAGTCCTTTGAGTCTCATCCAAAATCCCGTTTCCAGTTTCAAGTCGTTCAATACTCGGTGCATATTGTACAGCGATGCTGCATTTTCTTGTAAGGCTGTCTCCCAGTTTCGGATGGATTCTGATTTCGGAATGTGGTTTTGCTTTTTAGTGAAAGTGACAATCGATTTGATGCCTTGTGCACTTCGATTACGGCGCTATAGAAGTTTCCGGATTAGATAAGATTAGGTTACACTGACTTCTGCGTTGGTTGGTTTTACACCAGCTGGCCACCGGTGGCACATTGAGGGCCAGCCATGGGCCAGCTAATGAGCGTGGCTGCAGTTTATGTAGATATGACCATACGGTTATTCCTGTTTACTTAAGACGTGCTTTATTTGGCTGTGTTTACAATTTTATATCGGTGGTGAATTTAAAGTTTTACAGAGGGAAGTACTTAACGCAAGATCGTTCTTTGCAGGGGGTTTAGTAATGAGGAAAATGATGTCTTTTTGGCAGTCTGTGTTTCTTAACCGGATGGAGTGTTTTAGTTTGCCAAGTTTCATCATGACCTTTACAAGTTTAGTGTGCACCTCGCCTTAAGCTGTTTGGCGAGCCAGCATAAATTAAAGCAACAGCGAATCCAGGCGATGCCCCCATCTGAGACTTTCGTGTCTCAGATGGGGCCTTGGTTCTGCCAGGATTCGCCGCTGTCTTAATTTTTGACTTCATGTTTACTAAATCAGACCCATTTGAAGAAACGGCAGTCGTTATGCTTGGACGCACAGCTCCACATCTGCCCTCTGATATAATCTGATGACTTCTATAGCGCCGTAGTCATAATGCACAAGGCGTCAATGGATGGTCGCTTTGAAGTGAAACCGCAGTCAGAAACTGTAATCCGCTGGAGAAGCCGGGTTGAAATCCAGCAGGTCAGGCAAATGAAAAGTCAGTCTATGCTGGGTAGCGACTTAGAAAACTCGTAGATTTGCTGTTGGCTTGAAACGGTTGCCTAATGCCATACAGCTTTCTTTTGTATGTACTTGCTTTTTGGGCTTTTCTGATGCCATGGTATTTATCTGTGGTCTTTACATCTGTGTATAGTTACCTGGTTATAGGAACTTTGCATTTCAAGTCAAGATTAATTAGTTGAAATGTAAAAATTAATTTTTAACTGTGGAACTGTGTTACAGCATATTCAACTGCATAGTCGGAAACTTCTTGGTCTCTGAAATTTAGTAAAATATCACTCGTACATGGAACACTTCATTTCTATAGACCGGTTATGTGTTTAGAAATTTGTCATAAGGTGCAGCTCACGGTCAGTGATGGTCCAACCAGGGGCGTCGATCCACTTGGGGGCACAGGTTCCACCCACAGCTAAGGTTGAAGGGGACATCGTTATGCCACGCAAATATCTTGTGTTTTACCTGTATCCGAGATTGTTTCTCTGAGTTAAATAATTTCTATTTCCCTCTAAGCATTAATAATAATCTTAATAACAGGATAATAATAAAAGTTCTGGATAATTGATCTGCTCCAACGGACTAAAAATTTTTAAGTTGTAAGGATCATTTCTTCTTTGGATAAAACAAAACTGCAGACTAGCAATGTGTGACTTAATAATAATAAATTAATAATAACAATAATTTTAATAATGCTTGATTATTATAAAAATTGGGGACTTCTTTTATAAGGAGAAGGGAAAGATGTTGGCAGTGGACCGACGCCACTGGTGATGACTGTGTATTCTAATTATTACTTGTGAACTTGATAGGGGTAAATTGTTGCTTAGGGTTCACTGGGTTTTAGGAGACATTGCCTTATTGTCTGCTGTGTCATTTAAAAGACGACATATGGGTGATGAGGGTTTTCAGTTATGATTCTGGTGTTCATGCATGCCAAAGGAATCACCATTTACGGTTTTGTTGTAGTTTCGTTTATAAAATAAAAAAATATAATTATGTATTAAACGTTTTTTGTGCAAATGCCAAAATCAGAATCGTGTAACCATATTTATTCTTATTAACTTTTATAGCGCCGGTGTTTAATGCACAAGGCATCAGCCGATGACGCATCAGAAACAAGCCACAGTGGGGCTGTATGCATGACGACTGCATAACTGCTAGTCCCAGACGAACTCCCGCTTACGCCCGACTAGCGAATAAACTCAATATGCACGACGAGGTCTTAGCCCACTACACTGGATTAGCCCTAGTCCACATTGCAAGCAGGTGTAAGTGGACTTTGCGTAGTGAAAATAACAAAATGGCTGGTGTCACAATTTCGTAATCTCGAGATTTCTACAGCGCCCAACGAAAGCTAAGTCGCGGGAACCAGCTTATTCACTGGCGCTCAGTCAAAACAAAATCGATATGCAAAAGGTTTCGGTTCCAGGTCAAGATCCAGAAGTCGGGCAGTCAGACAGTCGGACGGCTTCAAGGAGCTGGTGTTTGAAAATTAAGCGAAAAGAAAGATACTTAGGGGAAGAGGAAAACTCAGGATAAGATTTTCGGAAATGTTTTCAGTTTTGAGTGAAAGACCAGCGCAGAAACTGAAAGAGAAGTGTTCGCGAGTTCGTATGATGGATCAGATAATTGTCGTAATTCTGGCAATTTTTCGATTCGACGAAGTTTTCGACGTCAACGAGTGGTTAGAAAACGTCGGAATCCATTGGACTCGTTCTCAACAATCTTATTAACAAACTCCGCATATAAATTCCTCTGAACTAAAAACTTTAAAACTAAAAACACTGAATAAATTTAATTCGTGTTTGAAACGACCGCCTTATGCATGTAACTCATAAATGTTAATATGTTTTCATAGATTATATATTCATGTCTCACCAAAATACCTTTCGCGCATGCGCGATCACAAACCATGTCACTAGGGAAAACCCTGCGACAGAAAAATTCCCTCGCGTATCATAAGCCAGTGTCTGGCGCCTAAGATAAAAAGATTTGCTGACCTTTCACTCGTAATAAGTGCTGTAAATAAAATATATGTACGCACGTATATGAGTAATCGTAATCTTGAGAATTTCTAAAGACGTACTTTAAACGAACGCTGCGACAAGTCGGAGGGGGTATCCAAACATACCATAACAAGAACAAAGTCCGGCTGCTAGAAGACCAGAGAGCATAGCTGAATATTTATATAGCGCCTTTCTATAATCTCAGTTCGAGCGAATGAAAGTTGAGACCAAAGTAAAGCGAGAATAATCAGACTATGCACGTTGATTCTGTAATAGCGGCATTCATCGAAGCCAAAGTTAGATTACCTAGGTAGGTGGCGATTCCTTTGATCACTCGATCGGCTTTGCTTTGAAGCTCCTTGAAGCAAACGTCCCTAGCTGTCACTTCATTTAGAAGCGCTCATTTGTGATTTAAGTCGGTGTACTACTGCGACCTCGGAAAAACGCTTTTATGTGTTTATGTAAAATTCCGATAAAATACACAGTTTCACAAACACACACACACACACATTAAAATTACACACACAGCGCAATAAATAGTGGAAATAATTTATATATATATATATATATATATATATATATATATATATAATTATTTCCAGTTATTGCACTAGAAACCCTTCGGTAGGAGTTTAAGAATCGGATAAGGAGAGATTGTTTGGTTCCTGGATTGGTGTTGCTGTGTTTGCGCTTCAGCTAAAAATTAAGATCCTGAAAGATCGCGAATTCAAGTTCTGCGAAGTTCAAAGAGGTTTCTACCAGAATGACTATTACCTCCATTTAGCTCACCTTTCTCACAAATTCATGATCTTTCCTTTGATGGGAAGCCATGACAAACGATTAATAAACCTAGCAAATCATAAATCGTGACTAGAAAGAAAGACTCAACTTCAAAGGGAAACCAAAGATCTTGATTATCTGTGATTAAGCCCTAACTGTGTTTGTCAATTCCTAACAAGTTGCAGGCTACCCGATAATCCTTAGAGGAGACCGCGATCTCTTTGATGGCTTTGTATTGGATAAAACTCTTTGACTGGGACAACGACCTTTAAAAAGCGTATTGAGGCGACTAGAAGTCGGTAGGGTTTGAGAAAGAGTGCGAAGTCTAAAGACTTTGTAACTCCAGCGGATACATAGGTCTACTTCTATTGGAAGTCTGAAAGTCTCGAGCACACTTCGCTTCGTAAGATATCGATTTGATTTTTGCGATCGATTCTGGGATAGAAATCGACGCAGCTGCTTTAAAAGGTAAGGTATATTTGTTTACAGTAAGTCCTAAGACTAAGTTTGTTCAGAAACTGACTAAATATGGTTTGGAATTTTGACGAATTCTCCGACAAAAAGTGTTTCTTGTTCTCGAAAAGTCGTCTCAACCGCTTGTAGTAACACACAGCAAGGTCTTCGAATGAAAGCAAAATTTAAAGAGCTACTCTGGTCATTTTTAAAAGTTCACATAGTGGACCCGTGCATGGTGGACTGCCAGAATGTGGCGCCCCTCTGTAAATGCTCTTGACTCCACGCAAGCAAACCAGGAGCCGCCCCTGCCACAAAGAAATATTTCAAAAGAAAAGCGACAGCAAGAGGTTAATGCAATTTGCGTTGCTTCGTTGCGCAGAGAATTTTACATTCGACATAAAAGTTAAAGTTTTAAGGTCCATCAACGCTTTTCTTAACAACAATCTGTAATGTAACTAAATTTTTACCAAGTATTTTGCCGCTTATGTAGATTAGTTGATGTTTCTGCTTTTTCTACGTCGGCTCTTAGAGTCCGACAGAAGTTTGATCTGTAGGAAGGGAACTAGTTCAAAGTCGTCGTCAGCTCGAGTTTAACTAAAAAAATCTAACAGTAACTTGCATACAGACACTATGATGCAGAAATTGAATTCGTCGTTGCTGTTAAAATCTTATTTAGATTTATTTTGTATCTGTAAAGAAAAAATGTTACCGCAACAGTCGATCCGCCAACAGCAATCGCAGAACCAGCAGCAAAAACAAAACCAGTCACAGCTGCGACCATCTCCTGCGTCCATTTTCCGACCGTGGGAATCGACCGAAAGGGAAAACTGTGGCCGACTTCAACGACTGAGCCATGGACTTGGTAGCATAGGAACCCCAAACTCCCCCTCGGCCTTCACTCCAGTCATTTCGGATTCGTCAACCACTCCCTTCCATTCGTCATTGATCTTCTCCCTCCCCTCGTATTGGGCCTTGCTCTGCTCACCATTATTCGCGAGCACTTCATTCACGAAACAGCTACCACCGTCGAACAGAAACGGATCGGACGGTGGCTACAGCCCCACCAGATTCTCCGGTCAGTCATCGAGACTGACCTTCACCACCATCCATGACACCCACTATCCTGCTCCTTCTCATCCGTCTCGTCCTCCTGGAGGCGGTCGACGACTATTCGCTCCTGCAATCCTCTCCAAACTCAACGCATGGTTCAGATCGAATGCTCAGAATCCCTACCCAACGGAAGAGGACCTGAACCGATTGAGCGCTGATTGCAGCCTCAACAAAAGACAGATCCTTAAGTGGATCTCGAACAGGAGGGACAGAACGAGGAACATCCGGCCTTACAACCACAGCCTGCATCAGAGGTCCATGGAGCGCCAGCGGAGACGGTTGGACGGACCTCCTGCTGCTGAGTCAGGCACTTCATCTTCACTGTCGCCAGCTGGAACCGACGCAGGTGTCATATCAGGAGTTGAAGCAAATTCAAAAACTGATTCGTCCGATTGTGCACGACCTAATGTGACCCTGGGACATCTTGTGACCTAATGTGACACCTGGACATCTTGTGTAAATAGTAGTCGGACAGTTGCGTTTAATTTACCATTAAATGCACATATCTAATTAATGCAAAAAGAAACAGAAAGAAAAACTATGGACAGATATGGTAAATTTTTACGAGTTAATGACGTAAATATCCAATTAATGTCAACAAATCATGAAAGAAAATTCGTGTACAGTGATACCACTTTAATTGCTATAGGCCTAATGTATTTTAATTAAAATTCGTGAAGAAAAAGAACAATAGAATATTGAACCATAAAGATCAGTTGACTGAGCGGTGGTGAATAAGTAGATTCCCGCGACTTAGCTTTATTGGCGCTGTAGAAATCTTGAGTTTACGATTACGATTCCAGTTAGACGTCTCAAGCATTGAAAATGTACTGCATAGCGCATAAGCAGCGGACCGCCGCTCTAGTGAGTTTAAGTCAGCGCGCTGCTCATTAAAGATGCAGACGATCGATCGATGCGCCTTGAGCCGCCATCTTGGATGAAACCGATGGGAATTTACCATCAAAACCATTCGCCATTTTAATCCGCTTCCTTTTGCGCAACAGTTTAATTCAGCGCAGAATTTGTTGTCTGGTCGATGCAATGAACATCAACAAGCTGATCCACGGCCCGAACGTGGCCGGGCAGAGTCTGGTCGATCGGGTGATGGCCGCAAAGCACAGCCTTGCCGGCCAAGGACTGGCCAAGTCCGTCTGTAAGGCAACGACGGAAGAGATCAGTCCACCGAAGAAGAAACATGTAGACTGTGAGTTAAATTTTCGAAATTTTCGAGACAATAATGTTTTACGATGGTGATATTTTATTTCAGAATGTTGCCCTGCATTTCTTCGATCGCTAAGGCGTAAGCGTATCAAACACAACCTTCTCTAGCTGTTTACAACAAACGAGAAATCCTCGTTAGCTGATCCTGGTAAACTAGAAACACTAAAAACAGCAAAGAATCACGACGGTTGTTAAATAATTCGTGTAATAATTTTCTTGACGTGGATTTTAAAAAATATTTGTACAGAAATGCCGTTAAAAATGACTAAATTAGAGACAGCCCTTGGATTACGGAGATAAAACGTCTTCTTGTGTGATAGACCTGGTGCAATGCACGAATGAGCCGAACGTTTCTGTACCCCAAATGGCCGGCCTGCTCCTGGAGAGAGCGCAGAACTCGAGCTGGGTGGTCGTTTACAAGGCCCTGCTTACATCACACAGCCTGATGAATTATGGAAACGAGGTAACAACAGGAAGTTTATACCTGGAAACAGAATATTAGCAGAAATCACAAATCGTAGTGTGAATCGTAATAAATGTAAATGCACACGTTTTTCAATATCGACCGTATGACTTCGACCCTGCTAATTTTTTAATGTATTAATCGGGTGAATGGGCGCCAAGCCATTTAAGGTCCCTGAGTACGGACATTGCTAGACCGACATTCAGATCTCTTTAATAAGCCACCATCGGTATGCGAACCGGCATCCTCACGCTCTGAGACGCCTTGATGTACAGGTTAATCAATATAGCTAACCAGATAATAATATGGTGTAAGAGATTCATCGTTATTATGATTGTTGAGTAATAACATACTGCATCATCTGCAGTTTTTCTGATGTACCATCAGCATATAGAGATAAATTCTTTCAATGTTTTTTTTTGCAGAAATTCACTCAGTATTTAGCATCGAACAACTGCACATTTACTCTGGAAAATTTCACAGACAAGAGCAGCCCACAAAGTGAGGAAATATTATGAGATGATGTTAACAACTGTGTGTATAGCCTCATTAAACACACGCACGCATCTCCACTGGCTAGAACCAGCTGAATTGACAAAATAAATTACTTTTCATGCTCATTTTTCTGATCAAACAATATTTAACAAATATAAATTAGAAATATCCAATTAAATTACTATTTGTGTCATCTTGCCATTTTTGTTGGGCAGAAAACCAAATTATTTCTAAACTGTTGCCATTCAAAGGAGGCCAGAATTACTGTTTTAGTTAGTTTGCACTGGTTTCATTCGTATAGGCCTACTTACTCATTTATATTGAAAGGTTTTTGAACAGGTGCTATATAGATGTTAAGATGTGTACATGTATGTTCATGTGATTTCTTATCTAGGTTATGATATGTCTCCCTTCGTTCGACGCTATGCCAGATACCTCAATGAAAAAGCCTTCTCCTACAGGCAGATGGCCTTCGACTTCTGCAAAGTCAAGAAGGGGTCGGTTGCAATGTTCTCTTGCCTTGTTCTCCAATATTTTCATCTCTTCTCATCATAGTTACTTCATGCTATGCTATTTGATTCTGGTCATACCTTGGGCTAGAACTGTTCTGGGTATAAGGGGTCTTTCGGCTGCTGGACCTAAATTCTGGAATTCCCTCCCTGTGTCTGTTCGTTCTGCTCAGTCGCTTTTGTCGTTTCGTTCTCAACTTAAAACTTACCTTTTTCAAATTGCTTATCCACTGTAGACTGCCTCTCTGTCTTGTGGACTGACCTTCTGGATATCGACCTGATTGCGGCTTGGCTTTGGTGTGCCATCAGTTGATGCCCTGTGCATTAGATACCAGCACTTTAGAAGTTTTTAATTATTAATAATTATTATTATTGTTTTGAGGCTAGGTGTCACCCAGGTCTGTGGTATTATCATGTTGGTTATTTTAGTTCATCTTCATCATTCCTGTCTTTGCCAGTGTTGTCACCATAAACATTGTAAATGTGTAAAATGGGTAAATGTACACATTTTTCTATAGTGACCATATGGCCTCGACCCTGCTCATTTTTCAGTGAATTTATCAGGTGAGATCCTTCACCACGGCTGCCCGTTTGAATGGGTGCCAAGCCATTTAACGCCACTGTGTTCTGAGACTAACGAATGCAGACGATTTTCAATGAATGAATGAACATTAACGCCAGAATGCTTGTTTTGCTATGAGTGAAATTACTCGTTTAATGTGTTTCTAGCAAAGATGATGGCGTCCTTCGAGTTATGGAAGCCGACAAGGTAGATAGATTAACTGGCTTTTTCTTTGTTTTCTTTATTTCCTGTACATGTCATATTCTCAGCCTATTGCTGTCATTTTCTGATTTCATGACTACCTTTAAAATTGTGTTGCTATTGAACTGCATTATATCCATTTCACGTATAGCACTCCATGACCGCCATCACCAACTATTTCCACAGTAGCTTCGTGTTGTTTTCCCAGATTGCCCCATCCCTGAATTCTTACCTTGCAAGGAAACTGAGCAAAGCATCTGGCTCTTGCATACTTGACTTGATATATCGCCGGTGAATAAGCTGGTCTCCCTGACGCAACTTTTGTCTGGCGCTGAGAAATTTCGGAAATTAGGCTACGTCTGAGCATTGCATTAACAGTAATTATGTCGATATTGTCGATGGCGTTGGAGACTGTGATGCTGCAGATGAGGAAAGTGGTGATGTTTGTGCATTTTTTGTAGTTGCTGAAAGCTTTGCCTGTGCTACAGGGCCAAGTGGACAAACTGCTAGAATTTGAAGTAAGAGTCCTTCCTATTCAATGCCCTCGTCTTTATCTGTGTGTTCACAGAGCGATTTAAATAGACTACCTTGATTAGCTTGATTCGCAAAATTTAGATTCAAGTTTTATGTATTTGGACGAAGACAGTCAGAGCAGAAATGTGTTTTGAGATTTTGGCTCCATTTGCGCCCCTGGCCAACTCGGCTGTAATGAGTGCACTGACCGTACACCATCAGTGGGAAGATAAGGTGGCAAGGGAGAGAACTGGCCACCCGGCCTTATATGCCGAGGCTAAGAAACATGAAGTCGCTAGCACTTCATACCCATGGCTGCTTTTATGGGGGGACTTAAATGACAGATTTGATGAAGTTTGATAAAAGTTAGAAGTAAGACAGTTGTATAGATGCCTCTACAGAACTTGAGGTGATCTAAAGAGGTCGATAGGTCATTTGGCTGAGGCACCAACACGAACTTTAAGTAAAGGATTTTGGATTAATGAATAAAGTGATTAGAAGAAATTAACATATTGCTGTACTCGTTTTTAAAATTTTCCAATGCTGTGAAATGTTTCTTAGGTTACAAAGAGTGATATGAACAACATGGTGATCCGTGCATGTTTCATGATGCTTTTCAAGGATCTGATTCGTCTGCTGGCCTGCTACAACGATGCCATTATTAATCTGCTTGGCAAGTCCACAGATCTTTTTGATTCGATTAAAGCATTTGACTCATTTGAACATTTGTATTTTGTTCAATTGTCTATGCTATTTTTTAAAATTGCTTTAATATTTTTATAATTATTTTCAACAAACTTTGGAATTTAGCAGAGAAAACATTATATTGAACTTGTTATTTGTTGGTTTTTCTTTGGCAAAGAAATTCATTTTATTTAAGGTTCTTGCAAGTAGTTGATGAATGCTTTTGTTAATTTTTAGCTAAATTCTTTGAAATGAACCGAAAACAGTGCAAAGAGGCACTTGATTTATACAAGAAGTTTGTTACACGAATGGAGGGAGTAGAAAAGTTTTTCAAAGTGGCCGAGGTTAGTTTTCCAAGTGTGTTTTGTTCTGTTTTTCTTAAAACAATGTTTTTGGGAAAGTTAACAACTCCAGCAAAACTTCAAGTCCGTTGTTCTTCACATTTACAATATTTTAGTGAGCAATAATTGATATCATGGCTTTGTTTGCTATGTGGTTGGTTGACTGACTGGCTGCCTGACTAACTGAATGGCTGACTAACTGAATGGCTGACTGATTGAATGGCTGACTGATTGAATGGCTGACTGATTGAATGGCTGACTGATTGACTGGTTGTGTGATTTATTTGCTTATTTACTCAATCACTTATCGATTGATTTGGCCGAATATTGTAGAGTGTTGGCATAGACAAAGGCGATATTCCAGACTTGGCTCAGGTAAGAGTGTTTCTCTTCATTTACATGTAGCTACCACTCAAGCCTCTTGCCATCTTATTAAGCATTTTTGCCAATTGTCTGTAGCAGTCATTGCTTCTGATCTGAATGTAATACTTAATTTAGCGAGAGGAAATTTTGCAGTTTTTCTTGGTTCTTTCTAGATTTTTGCAGCTAAGGCGCTCGATCAGAACATAAGCCACTGATTCTGTTGTTGTTGTTGTTGTTGTTGTTTTAGGCTCCTTCTACTTTGCTGGATGCACTCGAGACTCACATGAAATCTCTGGAGAGTTCGAAAAAGGGATCCAAGTAAGTTGCTTACACAGGTCCTAGGCCCTGTCGCTTAAGTTCAACAGACTGATGGATTTTTTGGGGCATACCATTGAGTTCCCCCAAACTGGGTAAGACAAGGGTTGCTTGCTAAACTTGTGAAGTGAAAACAAGTCATAGATAACATGGGAAATGAAAAAAGATCATCTAAAAATTAGGACATCATGAAAAAGACAAAATGTTTTGTGAACTATAAACCCCATAAGGTGGAAAAGTCGGTTTATTACGGCCTCTACTTTAGTAAACTTCTGTAACTGCCAGTTACAGTCATGAGCTATATGCAATAGTTAATGTTTTGCACGAAATTTTCCTCTTCCCTTGCAGTGCAGTTACTAACAGTTGTCTGGATTTTATGGTTACTGTTAGCAAGTAATCGTAAGGAACCATTAGTCGATTGCTATGTACGGTGTCCAAACAAGTTATCGTCATTTAAAATTTCCTGAGTTTCGTCTGATGGAATTCTTTTAGACCGGGAGAATCTGTAACGTCGGCAATCAGCAATTTAGCAGCCGCTGCTCAGAGTGCAGGCAACGCCCAAACGAGCGACGAAAATGCAGAAAACTACTTCTTCGACATTGGCTACGTAAGCATCTGAATAGATTTGCTCCATTTCATCTTTACAATCATCATCATCATAATCATCATCGTCATCATCATAATCATCATCGTCAAGTGTGCCTTACAGTGCTGAGTTTCTGTTCTGTTTCTGTTGATGGTTTTAGGAATCAGAGGAGTTTCCGGCATCGTCTGGCTCCAACAATCCCTTTGCCAGTTCAGACACGGCTGCGGCAGGAGAAGGGGCTGACATAACCTTTGACCCCCTGGAGACCGCGAACTCGGCCCAGCTGGCCTTCCCTTGTGACGATCTTCTTGGACTCTCGGATCCATTTGCGGAAATCGGGGACGAGGGTCAGTCGTCGCAGGCAAACAACCCTTTCCTTGCAGTTGCTGCTGATGATGTTGAGGATCCGTGGAGCAGTCCAGGTGGGTTGGTGGTGGTGGTTTGGCCCAGACCCTCTCAACTTAAGCCAAGGACTCACCGGCGGCCTTAGGATGCCAGAACATTGTGTGGGGCTCATCCTTCCCCTCTTATAGTTTATGACACATCTGTTTGTAAGTAAACAAGAGCTATTATTATTATTATTATTATTATTATTAATTTTATTATTTTATTTTCTCCGAAAGTGTATGCACCCAAGGGCTGTGCAAAATCATTCCAGAGAGGAGATAAAAATTATTATTACTAGTAATTTATTATGGAAATAACTGACTGATTCATGAAAATTGCCTAATTATTGGGGAGAGGACAGTTGGTGTCCCCAACCTGAACATTGTGAGGGTCGTTTCCCTCAGTCCCACAAGTATGGATGCCTTAGATGAGGACTTGGGTCACCATCTGATCGTTGACCTGGACACTTTGACGAATTCTACAGTTTTTTAACATTTCAGATTAATGGTTCATAACTATTTTGCTGCTTATTAGGCGTTCTTAGTTGCTATCTTAAGATTTCTAGCTTTGTTTGAATGCCTAGCCGGAGTTTATTGAATTGATGTTCTGTTTAGCTGAGTAGAAATCTCAAGATCTTAATAATGTTGTGTGCTACATGTGCATAGTGTAAACTGTAGCTTGTATTAGGTCGGATTAGATTAGCTTGGATTAGCTTTCGATTAGATTAGATAGTGGCATGTGTTAGTGGTGTGGTAGGTTTACTGATTTGCATTTGAGGGTGCGCTTCTGTTCGTGCAGCTCCTTTCGGAGGGGTCAGTCCTTCGCACGTAGCGACGTCAAACAGCTTTGCAACTGATGAACAGTTCGCTGCGGCTTTTGATGCAGCTTTTGATAATCAATCATCGTCAGGTAATTCGCCGTGTTTCAACCCTTTTTCGGGCTCTTATTTGAGCTGATGGGAGCAGCGTCTGTGTTCAAAACATCCCAAGACATCTGCGGCTCTTAGAGTAATGCATTCTCCAGACAGCCACATTCATTGGGCCTATAACTGGCCCGCAGTGTGGCAGATTTGTGGCAACTCTTGGTCAGCTACATACCCAAAGTGGGCCATCGGACGTGGACTCTAGGATGTGCCCGTATACTCAGTGTCCCAGCCAGGAGCTTCTTTGCAGGTGTGACCGATTAAATTTCTTACGGAATTAGTAGAACATATTAAATGACGTAGATACACCTTTAATATGACTCATAGCTATCTAACTGCACTCGAATAATTATAGTAAGCATAACTCTTTCGAACAATCTCGTATTTTGGAAATAAATTCGCAAGAGCCAGATCATAAATTTGCAGTGAAAACCGTTTTTAATTCCCTCTGAACCTCACGAATATCTGTCTCTTGTTTTTGCTGATGAACTGATTGTGAATATCGGATGTCATGTTAAGGGCAGCGGAGAGTCTTTCGTAAGTACAAGCCAAGCCCATATAACCATAAATGAATTCCTTTTTGGTGGAGGTTAATTCTAAAATACAGTACAATCTGTGTAAAATGACATCTTTCGGTGAAGGTTCAGTTAATTTGACATTGAAGCCCTAATAAAGTAGAGTCAAGGGTCCTGCAATACAGCGATCTTAATCGCTATGTGATGCTTTAAGGTTTTCAGAGTTCAACAGAGGCTGTACGTCATTGACAAAATAGACTTTCTTCTGTTTGAAGAACTTTAGAAATTTCTTATAATTATTGCTTTTGGACATAAGAAAAATTCATCTAAAGTTTGAATTACAGTAAGTTTACATCAGTTGAGGTGCATTTTACTTAAGAATTCATGCCGTAATGAAGCATTTAATAACACAACATGCTTCTGGTCTGTTTAACTGTGAACATTTGTGGTGCGTAGTTTGCATGGATTGCACTGCCTGTTAGTATGGATGGAGCAGTGGTTGTTCATTGTCATGTTTGCTGCTGGTCAGTTGTTTAATGGGTTGCTGTGGTTGCATTGTGTTGCCTAATTTGAGCCAAGATATCATCAGTTAATTGACTAAAAAAATATACAAAAATATACTCGGAATCAGTTCATCAAAAACTGCTCTTTTCTAGGCGTCATTCAGATTTATCAGTGGTTTAGAATTTGACAATAATTTCTTAACATTTTTAGTTTGACTGTAATTCGGTAGGAAATTTTCAGGCAGGCTGACATTTTATTTTAAAGACGAAATATGTCTTTAGATATTAAAGGAAATCAGTTTAGAATTGCAAAACAGTTTCTGATGTTGTAGACAGCATTGGCTGTAGTTTTTGGCCCGTTTGTTTTGTTGAAAATCCGTATAGCAAAGGCCCTGTATAAACGTCCAGCTCAGCCAAAGTGGCACTTCCCTTTGCACTCTTCATTCTGGATTTAACATCTGATGGCATCATTTATTCATTCTTCCATTCGGAGCATTTATATGGCGCCCCTCCATGGCACCTATGCAGAGATGTGCCAATGGATCATTCGCTTTGTGTGGGTTGGATAATTCCTTTTCAGGCTGCAAGACTTGTAAGAGAAGTGTGTTTGCTGTCATGTTTGTGTCCAATTCAGTAGGTCTGACAGAGAACACAGTGTTACACACCTCTGAGCCTCTGAGAACTAACGTCGAATAGACCTAATGTGGGCCCATGAAAGGACCAATGCCATGTACTCGTATTTAAGGTTTTCAGATACTTTACTGATTGCCAAAAATGCATTGTTTCTTACATTTCCTTACCTTCTTAATTGGTATAAATATGTGAACGTAATTGTACCGTAATGTACCTTAATGTACCTTACCTCATTTCGCTTAAATTTGAAAATACCTTTACCTTAACTTGCCTTATTGTATAAAGCTGGGAATGTACCTTACCTCACCTGACATCGTTTGGTATGTGGGTGTAATTTGCAGGAGCTGATACATCGCAGGGTGTGACTGCCCTTGCAACTACGCCATCTGGAAGGTCGCCAAGTCCAAGTATGGCACTGTGTATGTGGCTTTAGAGTCCGTGGTGGTTTCTTTTCGTTTCCATTTTATTCTCAGTTATTTTATTTCTGTTTTCTTAACAGTGGTTATTAAATTATTAACAATGTTAGGTTAAATAGTGGTTAATGGCAAAGATCAGTTCGTCATAGACGTTTATCTGCTTTGGTGTGGAGTTTCTTTACAGCAACTAACTGTACTAGATACTGAATTTTGATGTTTAGTGTACTTAATATGAGTACATATGCACAAACACTTACATACATGCAGAGATACATACTTTTTAAAGCCATGTCGTGTGTTCCAGTTGGCCTGGATATGTCGAAAACCTCGGCACCTGCTCGTTCTTGCACACCCGAACTTGACTTTGTCGCAGGTATGCTTCAGATTAACAGACCTTCGTAAGGAGTTAGCCCAGCCACTGAGCAGTGAACAGTGGATACAAAGAAGAGGAGAAGGAGGACGAGGTGGAAGAGGCGAAGAAGAGGAGGAGGAAGAGGAAGAAGAAAAGGAGGAGAAAGAGGAAGAAGAAGAGGAGGAGGATGAGAAGGAGGAGCAGGAGAAGCAGGAGAAGGAGAAGAAGAAGAGTATGAGAAAGAGAAGAAGATGAAGAAGAACACATTGTGTGAGTGCTGTCAAGGGCTGAAGCCTCAGCATGTCCAGTTGCAATCAAACAGGTTGCATGAATCAACAACTATCCAACGTGGAGTAGAAGCATTCAGAATCAGAATTCACATAGAGCTGAACTCTGCATTTACTCGCATTCGGCTGCAGTTGGGGCAGAAGAGTTCATCTGTGTAACTGCCCTAGAAGAATGACAACTGTTTGCTCATTACCACCATGCATTGCACAGACTGGTTGGTTAATACTTTGAGGGTGAAAGTGACCTTCGTTTTATCAGGCAAATTAAGTATACTTTACTTATTTACTTATTATACTGTACTTTATTTATCCCATATCCCACAAGTGAGACGTAGGGGAGGCGCTCATTTCTCTTTCTTTAGACCCTTGAGCCGGTAGTGCGCGAATCCTGAAGTCCTGGACACGGGGCCAGCGCATGGCATGACTTGCCGTTTACTTCGCAGCTTACACCGTTACCAAATGAATTTCTTTTGGTGGAGGTTAATTCTAAAATACAGTTCAGTCTGTGTAAAATGACACCCTTTCGGCGAAGGTTCGGTTAATTTGACATTGAAGCCATAATAAAGCAGAAGTCAACGATCCTGCAAAACAGCGGTCTTGATCGTTTTGTGCTGCTTTCCAACTGAACTTTAGGCCAACAGAGGCTGTACATCATTGACAAAATAGACTTTCTTCTGTTTGAAGAACTTTAGAAATTTCTTATAACTGTTGCTTTGGGACATAATAAAAATTCATTTTAAGTCTGAATTACAATAAGTTTACATCAGTTGAGGTGCATTTTACTTAAGAATTCACGCCCGAATGAAGCATTTATAATACAGCATGCTTCTGGCCTATGTAACAGTGAATATTTGTGGTGTTTAGTATGCATGGGTTGCACTGCCTGTTAGTATGGTTACTGCTTGGTGACAGAGGCACGGTATGTGCGAATAACTTGTCCAGAGTCGTTACACGGAGTCGAACCCGCAACCGCATGATCATTAACAAAACGCGTTACCGATAGACCACTGCGCTGCACACAATCAAGCACACGATCCTGCAAATGGGACCATGAATTCCTGAAATGCCAACTGATTGATTTTCAGGACTTGCCAAACCGGCCACTTCTGAGGCCACAGGACGCATCAGCCCTGCGGGTAAGCCAGGTGTCCACTGGTCTGAAATCTGTGACTTGAAAACTATTAAACGCCCAAGTTGTCCTCAAGAGTTTAAAATAGCTCTGCTGTCAGTGTTGGTTGGCTCCATGCCTTTTAAATTTCTTGTCTGATCCTCTGTGGCGTCCTGTGTCTGAGGAATATTTTTATATAGATATGTGTGTGTGCACAGTTTTCTATAGCGATCGTATGGCCTTGACCCTGCTCATTTTCAGTGAAAATTATCATTCCTCACCGCTGCCCATTTGAATGGGCGCCACGCTATTTCAGGTCCCCGTATACGGGCCGTGCTAGCCGTGCTGTTGTTGAAATGAGCCTATGGTAAATCATTTGCCTTATGTTTGGTTCTGGATTTTTTGTTTGTGTGCATATGTATGTATGTATACATAAGTATAGATGTGTATATGTATGCGGGCATTTATGTAGCGCCTTTAAAGCATCACTCAAGTGGGTTTAACTGGCCTATTTGTAGTAGTAATGATGTTTAAGTTCTACAAGAAATACAAGTTCATTTGATGCTTTGGTAACTGGAGACGATTGGCATTATGTCCCCATGTCTTCCAGAATATCCTTAGCTAACGCATTGGTCTCCAGTCGCCTTGACTATTGTAACTCCATTCTTGTTGGTATCACTAAGTCAAACATGCAGAAACTCCAAAGAGTTCAGAACTCCTTGGCTAGAGCCATAACAAATACTTCTAAATATGAGCATATAACGCCTGTGCTTAAATCTTTACATTGGCTTCCTGTTCAGCAAAGGATTTGTTTCAAATTAGGACTTACAGTTTATAAAACATTGAACTGTGGCCAACCACAATACTTGAAATCAATCCTTATTCCCCAGACTTACCATTATTCTGCAAGGTCATCTGATTGTCTTTCTCTGGTCATACCTTGGGCTAGAACTGTTCTAGGTAAACGAGCATTTTCGGTTGCTGGACCAAAATTCTGGAATTCCCTCCCTGTGTCTGTTCGTTCTGCTCAGTCACTTCTGTCATTTCATTCTTAACTTAAAACTTACCTGTTTCAAATTGCTTATCGACCATAGGCTGCCTCTCTGTCGTGCGGACTGATCTTCTGGATAATGACCTGATTGCAGCTTGGCTTTTGTGTGCCATCGGTTGATGCCTTGTGCATTAGACACCGGCGCATTAGAAGTTGCTAATTATTATTATCTCCATTTCGAAGCTATTAAGGTACATTTATTGTGGTTATTTTGGTGTTAATTCATGTCTGGTTCGATTTGGCTTTAGTTGCGGCCTCGCCTGTTCACCAAACACGCCAGAAGTCCAGCGAGAAGTTGATCAAGGGCGATCTGGATTCGAGCCTCGCTTTGCTCGCTGACAGTCTCACAATTCAACCTTCGGGCCATGTGAAAAAGTAAATCACAGATCATAAACTTTAAAACTTTTAAAGTGCTACCTGAAGTCTGTGTGCATGGCACCAGCTTATTTACAAGTTAGAGGGCTCGTCCAATGATACTATATGAAGAACTAGACCTGGTAGTCGGGAGGCCAGAGATTGAAGGAGACCGTTACAGTGAATTATGTTTGTCTATTTGTCTGACTTTTAGGTCAAAAACGAATACATTTTTAAGACTCACTTACCAAAGCTAATGCTTGTGTAATGACTGTCTAATGACGCGGATCCTTTCTCTCCACGTCTTTCTGTTTCCAGTGCCCTCCTTTTTTAGTTTGAGTAGTTTGAGATCCTGTTGGATGATGGCTTGAACCCGTACTCTTCGTGTTAGAAGCCGAGCACTCTAACCAGTAGGCTAAAGTGCCCACAATGTCTTTTTCAAATGACTTGACTTTGTCCAGAACCGAACACAACTGGACTGGCAGTGAGGAGAAGCGCTTGACAGGTGGTAGTGCCAGCGTCGCATGGAGTCACCACTCCACGACAACAACCACCTTCTCTTCGACGTCTGCCGTCTCTTCGGCTCAGGCTGTGGTCAGTCGACTCGTCATCTGTCTTCTCTCGTTAACTGCGTGATTGTCAGTGGATAGCATTCAAGGATTTAAGTAACTAGCTAAGAGAATCTGATATCCTGTGCACTCACCTTTTCTCAACACTTGACTTCTGCTCTCTCTTGCCAAGGCAAAATACACATACTGGCCTGGTTAGCTATTGGTTATTTAAAACATACATCAAAAGCATACACCCTGTGTGAGGATGTCGGTTCGCGTCCCAGTCGTGGCTTATTTCAGAGATTTAATTCCAGCTAGAACTAGCACGGCCCAAACACGTGGACCTTAAAAGCGGGGCGCCCATTTTAAACGGGCAGCGGTGATGAAGGACCAATTAATTGAAAAATGAGCAGGGTCGTGGAGGCTATGGAAAACGTACCGTTTTAAACACGCACTCACGCACACATTCCTTCTGGTTCATTTCTACTTACAAGTGAAATGTAGAGATATCTTCTGAACTGCTTCCTGACTGAAGGAAGCGTAGTTCGCATTTTAATGGCCGTCGGTTGTATTTCATCTGTCCAGCCTCTTGTGCCGTCAGCCGGAGCCAGTCCCTCCAAGAATGCGTCTTCACTTCCAGCGACCACCGTGCAACAACCACCTGCTGAGATTGACCTCTTTGGTGACCTCCTCGGAAATTAAACCAGCAGCTCCCACGCGCCAGTTCTAACAACACCATCACAGTGGTAATGTAGCTGTCCATTTTGCACAATTTTCTGTTTTGTTTAATGTTTTCCTGTCTGTTTATCTATCTGTCTGTTGGTCTGCCTGTCTTCTTGTCTATCTGTCTGTCTGCCTATCTATATGTCTGTCTGTCTGTCTATGTCTGTTGGCCAGTCTCTATCCCTCTCTCTGCACATTTAAGCAGTTCAGTGTGTTTGGAATAGAAGTAGATAGACAGACAGAGAGTCAAAGAGGCAGATACAGAAAGACAAAAGGAGAGACACTGACAGAGAAGCAGGAGTGACCAGAAAGACAGGCACGTAAGGTCTGGGAATAGAGGCAGGGAGATAGAGCCCAGAAACAAGGCATCAAGTAAAGACAGGCGCATTATTATTGTAACAATCATCCGTACTTTTGTTCATTCATTCATTCATTCATTCATTCAACCAGCCCTCAGCACAAGAAAACCATTCTCAAGCATTAAGAAGAGGTGCATGGGGTGATCGTAGCGCAAAGATGCAGCATAATAATCCTAACTAGCTACACTTTCTTACCCCACCACAGCCGGTTTAAATTGAAGTGATTATTGACTAGTGGCTTATGCATTATGATAACGGCGCTATAGAAGTCATTAGATTAGATTATGGGGCACAGTAGCCGATTGAATCGATCGCTCAGCTTGTAAAGCGGAGAGAACGGGTTTGAGTCTCTCCTGAGACGGTTACTGTGTAGGGACTTAGAGCAAGTCCTTCACTCACAATTCCTCACCGTTGCCGATTGATGCTTAGTCATTAGGTAGTGGCGCTTGATAAATACAGAAATAAAAAGTAATAATAATTAGATTAGAAAACAAACAGAATAAAGTCTTCTGTTGACTTTGTAGCCAACAAAATGCGTAGTCACTTCAGCTGTTGGCAACTGACTGTGGTCAATGGTGGCAATTGATCTTCTTCAGTGACTGAAGCCGCTTCACGAGAACCCCCCCGTCCAACTCTTCGATTCCTCTTTGTCTTCTTTCATGTGGCGCAATTTGTCCTCTGCTTCTGCTACATTCTGCAGTTCAACTGAATGCGTTTGGCGAGCCAGAATGTTCCGTATGTCGCTCAGCAGAAGAAAACTTTGGTCTTTTGGTAGTCCTGTGATTGCAGCTCTAAACTGCATCTCGCTAAATCATGTGACAAAGCGTCGATCACTTGTTAATGCAAATCACGCGATTGGAGTAAGTCAAATGATTAGAGTAAGTCAAATGATTAGAGTGAGTCAAATGAACGAACTTAAACTGCACAGTTAGAATAGTTCGTGTAGATGTTTTGAATGCATAGTAGAATTTCTTTTCTTTTCTGCTTAGTAGATCTTTCTCATCGTTTGGTCAGATGTGTCTGTTCAAAACGCTCACTGGCCACACTAACTGTATGATGTAGCTGTTATTTCTTACCAGACAATTCTTGTATAATTAAGAGCGACCAGGCCATGCTAATGGCTGCAGTTAGTGTTAAGAATGTAACAGTGTTCAAATTTGTTCCACAAAGTGTTTCTGGTGGACATTTTGCTTTCTTCGCAAACTCTTGGAAAACCTTCACACACTGACTTTCTGAGTACTATCAATATCCAGAATAGGTACTTGAGTACTTCCAGCATCCATTACAGATACTTAAGTACATTTCCAAAGTACCCAGAACAGTTATTTTGGTTCTGTCTGTACAAAGAACAGGTACCTGAGTTCTTTCAGTACCTAGAAGAAGTAATGTACTGCCAGCACCCTGCAAATACCCAGAACAGTTGTCAAGTTAAACATGATAACCAGGTCAATATATACTTTGCTTGCTTCTTTAGCAGCTGCCAAGATTTCCATTTTGGTCAGTTCTCAGGCAGACCTTTAAAGACCCGGCATAAACGTCTGGGTGCTTAAAATTGCATAACAGAATCACTGGCTTCCAGTCGTAGGCAGTTCTGCCAATATCTGGACTGCACATCATTTAAAATAACAATCATGATTTAATTCCGGAATGCAACAGTCCAGGTGTTCGCTGTAGAGAAACTGATAGCCTGAGGTCCCCTACAGTTCTCACCTTAAAACTCCAAAGAACATTATTGAAATACATACCTGAAGGGCGCTTTATAAATGCTCTGATACGTAACGCTCTTATTGTCACTTGAGAGTGTTTTGTGTGTTTTAGCCGTTTAGAAATTCCTAGACTAGTCTCTAGTAGGAAGACTGTGTAAGATAAGTTTTGATTTACCTTTGAAACTGTTGTGGCAGCTGTTGTATTATAAGAAGTAAGGATGCTTCAAAATCGTTACGAAATGAATTTTCGCAAGGTTTGACACGTGTCATAAGTACTTTTAATAAATTTTAAATTATAGGTAATTTGATTTAAATAGTTCAGTGAGGACTTTGATTCTTTGTTGATTTGTTTTACGAATCAGAATGACGAGAATTTGCAGCTGGATGACCAGGTTTTGCGATTTAAGTGGATAAATAAGCCGTGCATGTGCCGAGGTGTCATTGGTGGATTTGAAATGGTTGCTGATTCTGATTGGTCAACATGAGTTAATACCAGTGGGTTCCAAGATGTCATTGGTGGATTTGAAATGGTTGCTGATTCTGATTGGTCAACATGACTTAATACCAGCGGGTTCCAAGATGTCATTGGTGGATTTGAAATGATGATGATGATGATGATGATTATTATTATTACTATTACTATTACTATATTATTCTGTCTCCAACCGGGGTAGTGTCTCACCAGTATGCAGACTTTTGTAACTGCGATTATATGCTGATTATGAAAGGCATTTGCTTAGCAGAGTAGGCTATTGTAATGTTTGCACTCCTGTGGATCTCATGGCGCTGCAACTTGGCCAATGTCTAATCAGAACATATTGAAACTGTTTAAATATGATACGGCATTCATGTAATTATTTGAGTATTTATTCATTGGTTTTGCTATTAATTGTTTTTGTACTCGCAGATAGAATCAAAAGATGGAATTAAAAAGGTTATTAAATTAAACTGTTTCAATTTCAACTATTCTGACCGTGATAATTAATTGTAAGGTTGTTCATCTACGTTACCGCGTAATTAATTTCCTTTGTGTTTTCTGGTCGGGATTTCTTTGCCGATCCATTGTGCGTCGCATGATGCAGGCGTGAAAGGAAAGGATCTGACAAGGGCTTCTGAATGCTTCAGATTAGAATTTTCGAAAGTGTTTGAATGCTTTAAAAACAACCTGATTTGTTAAAGTTGATATGCAAGATATCAGTCGTCAGGTTTTAGCTTAGGAATGGATTTAAATTTTTCTTTGTAACCTGTACAAAGCACTCCTCTTCCACGAATCCTATCCAGATTCCTGTTCTTCCCTTTATCAGTCCTAGAGATCCAATTCCAAACACCACCCACGGTAGTCGCCTAACTGTCTGCATGGCAGATTCTTCGATCTTGACCTGGAACCGAACCCTTCTTGCCTATCGATTTTCTTTTGACTGAGCGCCTGTGAATAAAGCTGGTCCTGCGACTTAACTTTCGTTGGGCGCTGTGGAAATCTTGAGATTACGATTACAATATTATAAAAGGCTACAATTTACAATTATGTGAAAGTATTGGGAAATGATTTCTAGCGCCATGTGAGAGAATATAAGAGAATTGGGAAGAAGTCTACGAAAGAAACTCCTACCTGAAGTTCATGGCGGCTGTCCTGTTAAATAGTATTGTTATTGTTGTTATTGTTACTGTTGTTGTTATTGTCGCTGTTGTTGTTATTGTTGCTGTTGTTGTTATTGTTGCTGTTGTTGTTATTGTTGTTGTTGTTATTGTTACTGTTGTTGTTATTGTTGCTGTTGTTGTTATTGTTGTTGTTGTTGTTGCTGTTGTTGTTGTTGTTATTGTTGTTGTTATTGTTGTTGTTATTGTTGTTTTTATACAAATAGTTTGTTCAATTCCATTACTTTGCAAGATTAACCCGAACTTAGAAGAAATTCTTTCAAAAGAAATTCCAGAAAATGAAAATAGTCAAAATACAGAGGCAGAAGGAATACACAGTTTCACGCAGAGAAAGGGGGGAGAGAGAGAGAGAGACAGAGGGACGCCATAGTACAAGCTTGAAGAAAACTGTCACTTTCAAATGCACATCTCCATAGCCTAGCTATTGTCTTAGGCTTCAACGTCACTCTGCGCTTCCGTACCAAAATTATTCCCACAGATAACTAATAGATCTAACACGGTAAGGTGAAAGAGATAGACACGAATCCATTGTACCCATCCTAAACCCCTAAAATTAACCTCAATCCCCAAATAAGTCCAATCCCTAACTGTCTATCCCAACTTTGCATCCAACCTTAGCCTTATGGAGATTCCCAGCCTGGGCCTCAACTGTAACCAATAATTTTCCTAGACCCTAATTCTTTTCTAGACCCAAAATCCCAATCCGTAAGGACAGCGTTGCCCAACAATCCTAACTCTAAGCAATGCCCACCTAATGCTTGATAATTCACATGACTGCCTCAACCCAAAACTCTACCCAAATTCATAACTCAAACCCAATAACTCAACCCAACCCTAGCCAAATTCATAACACCCAATCTCTAACCTTTAACTCTAACCTTTATCTCTAACCTGTAACTCTATCCGAATTCGTAACCCCGTAACTCATCCCAATACCTCACCTCAAACCCTAACCAAATTCCTAACACTCATTCCGCAAATTCTACCTGGAACCCAATTCTTAACCCCTAATTCTAACCGAAGTTCCTACCAGTAACCCTAACCCAATTTCTAACCCTCATATCGTATATCATATCCCTCCCTTTCACCCCAACCTCACCCTAAAACCGATCCGGCTCCTCCTCCTCCTCCTCCCGATCTCTCTCTCTGCGTGGGGAGGACTTAATCGGGGGCAGCCATCCTCCGCCCCTCTCAGGCGACGTCCCTTCGTCAGTCGACTGACGCCTGACCTGGCTTGACCTCCTGCGCCGGTCAACATCCGGAGAGGCGTTTTCATCCTGGGATGCTCTCTTCGGCAGGGGGCGTCTCTTGGCGACATCTGGCGAGTCCTGTTCCGTTGGTCGTCTGATTCCTCCCTGCATCGTCTCCAGCGGCGGCAGTTGATTCTTGCGCGTCTTCACTTCCGGGAAACTGACGACGGCAGCCGGACTATTTGCTTCCGCGGAGGACGACTTTCCGTTTTGAACCTTTTTACCTCCTTTGTGGTTCTTGTCCTGCGAGTCATCCGACCTTTTGAACATTATTTTTATTAATATCATTATTATTATTATTATTATTATTAGTATTATTATTATTATTATTATTATTATTATTATTATTTATTGCAATCTCTATTTAAAATAGCCTAACATTTTAAATAATATCCTATATTTACACGAATTTCTACAAAATTCATCAATTATTGCTGACGAACGAGATTCCTTGCAGTCGTCGCATGCGATGTTACCATGGCAACCTACCTGGAGCGCGACATTACGAAGTTGTCATTGGCAACGGTTCGACCTTGACCTGCTGACGTCGCCTGGACTCCAGGCTCTACACAAAGAGAAGGTCAAGGTCACACTGGACAATTATAGAACAGCTTCAAAATAATGAACAGTTTTCTCTTCTATAGTCCTAATCTAATCTGATCTAATCTAATCTAATCTGATCTGATCTGATCTAATATAATATAATCTAATCTAATCTGATCTAATAAAATCCAAACTATTCTTTTCCTTTTCATTCTACATCATTACATTACTGTTTCTGTTTCTGCTACTGTTAATCTTGTCACTATTCCTGTCACTATCGCTATTCTTATCTCTGTCACTATCTTTATCTCTGTCACTATCCTTAACTCTGTCACTATCTTTATCTCTGTCACTATCCTTAACTCTGTCGCTATCTTTATCTCTGTCACTATCCTTAACTCTGTCACTATCTTTATCTCTGTCACTATCCTTAACTCTATCGCTATCTTTATCTCTGTCACTATCCTTAACTCAGTCACTATCTTTATCTCTGTCACTATCCTTATTCTACTCTAACGAGAACGACAGACCTGTATCGCTATAGAAACACATAAATTAGATTAGATTGGATTGAACCGGTAAAGAGCCTAAGATTATTTTCTCTGAATCACTGCTTAGTTACTGTAGGTACTTAAAAGGCGCTATATCAAGTGTCTTGATGCATGCATACATAGAGATACACTGACCTTTCTCGCGGTTGAAGACGCCTTTCTTGTAGAGAAAGAAGATGACGATGACGATGATGATGACGACGATGACGCAAGCAATGACGATGAGTGCGATTCCCCATCCCGGCAGACGACGCCCGTTGCCACAGTTCCCTCCGTTTCCACACCCCGTTCCGTTTCTATCCCCCGGCGCCGTCGTCACTGGCAACAGCGCAGACTCAGGATTACACCGTGCCACCCAGTCAATGGCGGTTCTAAAGGCACGTAAGGTCTCCACCTCAACCATTAATTGGCCCTTCAAGGGCAGTTCTAAAGGGGAGGTCACGGGGTCATGCCCCTCCACCTCAGCCATTAATTGGCCCTTCAAGGGCAGTTCTAAAGGGGAGGTCACGGGGTCAGGTCCCCTCCATCTCAGCCATTAATTGGCCCTTCAAGGGCAGTTCTAAAGGGGAGGTCACGGGGTCATGCCCCTCCACCTCAGCCATTAATTGGCCCTTCAAGGGCAGTTCTAAAGGGGAGGTCACGGGGTCAGGTCCCCTCCATCTCAGCCATTAATTGGCCCTTCAGCGAAAACTTTTCATTACATTTTAAAATGCTAACGGAATTTTATTAATATGCTCAACTATGCAGTGGTCTATTCTGGTAGCGCGTTAGGCCTGTACTCGAACGATCGTGAGTTCGAGTGGGCTGAGCGGCCTTCATGTAACGACCCTGGATAAATTGTTCGCCCACTCGTCTCACGCCTCAGATTCAGATTTACTGACATTTTGTAATAAATGAACAAATAAACGGAGAAACTTACAACCAGGAAACCAGTTTATCACGAGCGCTGCCTCAAGTCAGAGGGATTGTCCAGAGATAATATGTGAAGAAGAAATTGCGGTTGCCAGAAGACTAGAGAGACAGAGAAAGACCGAGAGAGACAGAGAGAGACAGAGAGAGACACAGAGAGAGAGAGAGAGAGAGAGAATGGGACATAGGAGCTGCTATGGTGGGTTGTGTTTTGACTGAGCAAAGTGGGAGGTCGCTGATGGATAGATGAGGATAAGATTTCTTGTCGTGGTCGTACTTTAGCTGAAATAGACAGAAGTGAATTCCCCATCGAGGGCCAACCTGGAGCAGTGATCGTCGTGTCAGCCATTGAGTTGCAGGTATCCGTCCTAACGTAGCAGAAGTAAGATCCAAAGTCGGAATTCTGGACTGAACTGATCGTGAAATTGACTTCATTCAAGGCTGACATCAGCCTACAACATGACAACACCAGTTAGATCGCTGTAACGCTCTCCTGCTTTGTTAATGCATCAACAGACAGGCAGGCAGACAGACAGACAGACAGACAGACAGACAGACAGACAGACTTACTCAGGCGATCCGCTGATGTATCGAGAGAGAGAAACGGTGGCGTTGGCGATGGTTGAGTTGCAGAAGATGGAGCAGGATTCACCGACAGACAGAGACGGGCATCCAGAGATACGATCCAACTGAGACCCACCAACACAACCTAATCCAAGCAGACGCGCAATACCAATACATATTTATCTGTCCGTCTGTCTATCTATATGTCTGTCTGAGTCTGTCTGTTTTTAATTCTGTGTGTCTGTGTGTCTATGTGTGTGTTTGTGTGTCTGTGTATCTGTGTCTGTGTATCTGTGTGTCTGTGTGTGTCTGTCTGTCTGTCTGTCCATCTCTTTGATTGTATCCGAATATTTGTACAGCGTCTCTCAGGAACCAGTTGGAGGTACTGTATATGCATGTATATAATTTATATATGTATATATATATATATATATATATATATAAATGAAACAGTTACTGTACATTTAGTATGTTATGTTAATTAATTAATTAATTCCTTAATTCATTCATTTATTCAATCTGTCTGTCTGTCTGTTTGCACCTGTGACGTTAAGTGGTGGGGCGGTCGTAGCCTGGAAGGAGGTGTTGGTCGAGGGACTGGACAGAGAGCAGCTGTAGCGACCAGCGTCCCTGGCGAAGGCCACTTGCACTTCGAAGACCAACAGCCCTGTCGTCTTGTTCAGCCCAGCTGTCGCTCGCATCTGCAAGTAGAGCAGTCTCTCAAGAAAAGGCGTTACATAATATTCTAGATGTCCAGTGATATAAAGATCTAGAAAAACGTATAAGCAGCCGTTGACTGATTGACAATTGATTTCCCTGACCTGTGGTATTTCGAGATTAGAATAAAATTAGAATAGATTAGACTAAACTAGATTAAATTAGATTAGATTAGATAATATTAGATTAGATTAGATTAGAATAAAATTTGGTGGCGTAAGAGACGTTCCTACCTGGAGGGAACTAGAGATTGCTTCATGATTGGCATCGAAGTCGTAGCTGTAAATGACGTCGTTGGAAGGCCCCAGGTGTGTCAGCTGAAGAACACCTGTTGTCGATGCATTAACACCTGGCAGAGGATATTGGCAGCGAATCGTGTATTTGGTGAATTCCTTAACGAGAACTGGAATAACACTGACCGACATGGAATCGGCGGCGCCTTCTGAAACACAGCAACGCATCGGATCGTTGGCTTTGCGCATTTTAATAGTTTTAAACAAGGCAGCTGAATACGAAGAAGCAGACCAGGCGCTAGATAAATGTCTGATAGTTCATATGATAATTTCGGGTTTATGTAGAGCCATTTGCGACGCAGAAGCGCATTGAGTTCTACAGCTGAATGCTTATGCGTTACTATCTTGCAGGCTGTGATCCAGCTTATCGCAGAGATAAATCGTAATCGTAAACTCGAAATTTCTAAAGTGTTACTTAATAGCTAAGCACAGGGGCTAGCTTATTCACGAGGGCTACATCAAGCCAGTGGGGTTGTCCAAAGATGCCACCATGTCAAGAACCAAGTCCGGTTGCCAGACGACCAGAAAGAGAGAAAGGGCAGAGGAGCTGTTAGGAGGGGTTGTGTTTAAGCTGAGAGAAATGGGAAGGCAGCCGATTCGATGGATCAGAGGTAGAATTTCTTGAAAAGGTGAGACAAGAAGAACTCTGCTAAAGCGCGACGCATTGGAGTCTGAATTAAACCCGGATATGAACGAAGGATTTCAACGAATCCAACCTGATTGCGTCAGAGATTGGATCGTGAGGAGAACTCCAACGACGATCGTCTGTGGCGACATCTCTTAATCGCAGTCTCTGGCATTAACAACAAAAGGCGATTCTGTTTAAAAGATTAAAAGACTTCCAACCGTATCTCGTCCTGTCACCGATTCCTCTTTCCCGTTCAGAATCTCGTCTCCTAGTTGATACTAACGTAAACAACACGGTTGCCAAGCAGCGTTGTTTATTAGCGGTTGCAGCGGCAGGCTGGAGCGTATTGATGCGTGGCGGATGACGGATGAGTCCATGCATGCATGTAGGTCGCTGCGCATGACTGCCTACAGCTTGATCGATGGATGGATGAATGGATGGATTGATGAATAGGTTAATGGATGGTGGGGCCATCGCATCGAACAGTAGGTGTCCAAGACAACCAAGTGCTTTTGTCAGCAGAAGATCAATAGACGGCAGGGACGACGCTTTTAGGCGTCAGGTTCAACTCCAGTGTTAAAATCTGTCGAAGACTTAAAAGGTCACCAGTTACCAGTTGGTGGTGGTTTGCTTTTGCTGCTAGTACTTACGGCGACTTTCAATGGTTTTCAAAGGGTCTATATAAATTCTCAGATGAATACATACATACATATATACATACATACATACGTATATACATACATGCATACATACATATATGCATACATACATGCATATATGCATGCATACATACATGCATACATACATACATGCATACATGATTACATACATACATACATACATACATACATATGTACGTAAGTACGTACATATACAAATGCAAAAAGGCCATGAAACGAAATACAGTTGAAATATTGGAAAATTAAAGAGATAAGGTCCCGAGAATTTATGAAATTGAATGATGACACGAGGAAACTCGGGATGGGAGAGAGAAATCGAAAGGGAAGGGAAGGGAAAAGGGGCAAAACAGTTTTGCAACTTGTATGTCACTGGTGTCTAGTGCACAAGGCATGAAACGATGGCGCACCAAAGTCAAGCAGCAATCAGATCAACACCCAGAAATCAGTCTGTTGAAACAGCGAGGCAGCCAATGGGGGTAATGCAACTGATAAAGGTAAGTTTTAAGTTGAGAACGAAATGACAGAAGCGACTGAGCAGAACGAACAGATGCAGGAAGAGGGTTCTAAAATTTCGATGCAGCAACCGAAAAATTTCGTTCACCAAGAACAGTTTTAGTTTCTGAAACAACCAGAGAAACAATCAAATGACCTGAAGTATGGGGATTGAGAGTTGATTTTGAAGCGTTGCAGATTGCCTGAGTTTAATGTTTATAAACTGTAAGTCCAATTTGAAAAAGATTATTTGCTCAACAGGTAGTTATTGCAAAAATTATACATGTAATATATGTATGAAGGCATTTATATGGTGCCTTAAGGAACTTTCCAAAAGAGCTATATATTTGCAATATAGGTCAGTTATAATTATTTTCAATGCAATGTAGGCCTAAATTTACTTGGATCTTTGCGCACACTGCGTGACGCACACAAGCATATACAGAGAAATTTCAGAAAACGCTGTAGTACATTTTGTTTATTTATCTGACAAGACTCAACTAAAAATTACATTAATTTCTTTGCCAAAAAACACGGACAAAAGTCATGGCCAACAACAGATGGAAAAAACTCTTAACGCAAAAAGTTTTCATATACAAATCTATTGATGCAATTAAAGCAGTCAGTATAAGAACCTCAGCTGCAGTTGGACCAATCTCCGCTAAGTCTCTCCAGGTTAAGCAAATCAGAGCTTTGCATTTCTATATCATCAGTAGAAGCTCAGTCATCTGCGAATATGGAAAAATGATGGCAAGATGGTGATGCAGTTTAAACACAGTCAAATCATCGTCTCCAATTAGCAGTCATCATACAATTAAAGGCTTAGACGCATGCGTCATCCGATTGCATGTATGTGATCAAAGCTGCCCGTTTGAATGGGTGCCTCTGCCCATTTAAGGTCCCGTGTACGGCCCGTGCTAGCACGAGATTAAAATCTCTGAAACAATCCACGGTCGGTTTGCGAAACGGCGGCCTCACGCACTAGACACCTTGACGTAAGCACTAGCCATAGTAACCAATGTAGCTAACCATGCTAGAGTCGCTTTCTTTCTCTCCAGTGGCGCAGATAGGTTCTGAAAGTTGGGAGCATTTCTTTGCCCTTCTCAGTTACAAGGTCAGAAGACAGGTCAAAGATACAAACTTTCTGACGACACTGGTTTGGATTTTAGGTTATTTCTTGTCTTCAGAATGTCTCAGGAGCTTTTGATTAGTCATCGGCTTAGTCACACAATTCGTTTTCTCCTACGCACTTAAGTTTTCTCATACGAACTTAGGTTTTCTCCTACGAATTTGTTTTCTCCTACGAACAGACGCCCCACTAATACATTTTTTTCCTCTTTATTTAACGGCTTAGGCCTAAATGTTACATTTTTTAAGAAGTCTGAAATATTTGGAGATGTACTACAGTGATCAAAAATTATCAATACAAGCTATTCATATTAAAATTTCATTAAAATGTTGTTACAATTTTTAAATTCTGAACTATCGCTGTTCATAACCATGGATGTCCCCAACAGAAATATTGGGAAACCTGTTCCTCTGTCCCAACTGAATCGACGTCTGACTCTCTGCTCTTTTTTCTGCTTTGTTCTACGCGGGAGACGCCATTGAACAGGCTGTATCGTCAGCCTAAACAAACCGCTGCTGCATACAGATGGTGGTTATTCGTCAAGAGGGTCTGCTTCGTCGAGGCCTAGACAGCAAGAGGCCTGCAAGGTCCTTTATCGACTCTCTGTTGAGATTGCCCATTCAACCTTTAAAAAACCCGACACTAGTTATCGTCCGAAAGTTAAATCGTGCACAACAATAGTTTATTACGTGGCACCATTTTTCTAATTGTACTTTTAATGATCTCAATTCACAATAACTCTGGAAAATTAAAATTCTAGAACAGCTAGAACTCATCAACATCTGGCCGAGATCATCACCACCACCACCACCACCACCACCACCACCACCACCACCACCACCACCACCACCACCACCACCACCACCACCACCACCACCACCACCACCACCACCACCACCACCACCACCACCACCACCACCACCACCACCACCACCACCACCACCACCACCACCACCACCACCACCACCACCACCACCACCACCACCATCAGTAGCAGTAGTAGTAGTATTTTATTATTTTTTACCCAATGCACACAATCTCAGGATTACACAAATTATTTCATCAATATCATCATCATCATCATCATCATCATCATCATCATCATCAGTTGAAAAGTAGTAGTAATATTTTATAATTTTTTTATCCAATGCACATATATTCTCTCAGGATTACAAAATTATTTTATTATTATTTTAAATAAAACATAAATTCACAAACAGAAACAGAGACTGAAGCAATGATCTGAAGCCAGGTTGATTAGTTTGACCAGCGCAGGTCATATGTTTAGTCAACACGCCCCACATAATATTTATTAAATGTCAGTAAAAACGTCCCATTGATAACAATATGCTGAAGTCACATCAGTCTGCTGTCAGTAAGTAAGTAGACAGCAACAATGAAAAATCTTTTAAGCATTTATGGCAACTCAGTGAGGTTCCTTCTGAGAAAGGTACCTTCTGAGAAGGTCCCTGTTGAGAAAGGTTTCCCTTGAGAAAGGTCTCCACCTCTGCTTCACATTTGTCTCAGCCTTGCCAGTCTTTGACTCAGCGCCTCCTGATAACAGATATAACATAACAATCAATGAATCAATCAGTCGGTGAATAAGTCAGTGAGTGAATGAGTGAGTCACCGAGTCAGTCAGTCACAAAATACTGATCAATGGTAAAGCCTAAGACTGCATAACAGAAGTCATTTCGATAATTCCTAGCACAAAACCTTCTTTCTCCACTCGGCTGACTCTGAGCAAGAAGTCCTTCACACACAAATCCTCAGCACCATCGACTGACGTTTAATCGTTAGATTTTGGCGCTTAGTAAATGCAGAAATTATAACACAGGTCAGTCAATTTGTCTTTGGTCTTTGCTCAGCCCTAACCACGTGCATCACCTGACTGTTGTGTATACCTGTTCTTGTGAGGCTTGGCTGGCGGCCCCGACTGACGCCGTCTGCGCCTGAGGCAGATCCATGTTCAACTCCAGTCTGAAGACAACAGACACACAAGAAAAAACAGTAACAGTCAACTTTTCCATTTCACGACATCTGAAAATAAGCCGACGTAAACAAAACACAACTTCACTTACACTAAAAATGTGCAAAACTGACTGCCTTACCTCATATTACCTTATTTACCACACCCTATTTATCTCACCTGACCTTAATATACCATACCTTACCATACTATAGAAATGTTCAGACCCATACAGTACCTTACCTAATCTAACAGGTAGCCTGTGGCCAAAAGTGGAACTTATCATCATCTTACCTTACCTCAGTGACCTTATCTTACCTCCTTACCTTATCTAACTTTAACTGAGCTTACCTTTTACCTTACTTACCTAACTTTACCTTACTTTGCTTACCTCAAAACACCTTACTTTCATTACCCCGTGACCTTACCTTGCCTTACACAACAATTGTATTACCCTGGGTCAGGTAGGAAGTACAAACCCCGCCTCATCAGCGACCTCCTGCATCAGGGCGTCAACCTGGTTCTGTGGGGTCGTTAAGGTCGTTGATGACGACATCGTGTCATCCATGACTTGCGTCTGGACGTCAAGGTTTTCAAACTGCTGCTCAAAACGATCCATCAGCTGGGCTATCTGCACCAAAACAATAAATGGTCCAAGTGGCCTTCTAACTTACACGCCTAGGCCTCTCTGAGAATGTGTTGTGTAATACTGTAATCATAATCGCGAATTTATGTAGCGCCAATCAAAGAGAAATTCAACAGAGGTGATCCAGAGCTGACGACACAAAAAATGACTGAACTTGTTTACATACTGAAACATGAACTGTAAATGCCCACGTGTTTCTATAGCAACTGCATAGCCTTGACCCTGCTCGTTTTTCAATGAATTAATCAGGGAGATCCTTCACCGCTGGATGTAGATAGAAAGGTACAGACAGAGACAGAGAAAGACAGCAAGAGAGAGCAGGACAGAGACAAAGAAAGACAGCAAGAGAGAGCAGGACAGAGACAGAGAAAGACAGCAAGAGAGAGCAGGACAGAGACAGAGAAAGACAGCAAGAGAGAGCAGGACAGAGACAGAAAGCGAGAAAACGCAGGACAGCGACAGAGGTAAAGACAACTGAAGAAATCTTACCTAATGCCTCAAAGATTTATCAGGTTTTTGAGTAACTGTTCCAAAGCACAGACCTTCGCTGCAAGTCTTAAGCTTAAGGCCTATAACTGCACATTCAGAACACAGACTGCACACGCTACACGGAAGGGCTTTGGAACCCTGGCAGAAATTTGAACCCTCGACCCCTCGGCTGATAGTCCAGCACGTTAAGCATAACCACTAGATTAATTATCTCCCACAAAATCACATCTAAAAATAACCACACTGAATATTACTACTGCCATCTGGTGATTGCTATCAGTGCAAACTGAGACTTAGAAGGAAAAGCCAGACCTTTTCGAGGTTCATGGACTTGAGCGCAGTTTCCATGGCTCTCACGACTCCAGCCATTGATGAAGTCACCTGGAAAGAAAATTTAGATAAAACTGTAAATGTTCCTTTCCTTTAAGCAAAATGCATACAAAGGTTGTGCATTAAAGATGTTTTGCAAAGAAGGGTCCCATAGCATAAAGGGCCCACAATATGAAGCCCACAATATGGGGTCCAAAACAAGGGCGCCACAACACTGGGCTCCCAGGTACCATACAATAATGCATAAGGCTCTGACAAAAATCTCAGTCAGGTCGAGCATTAAGAGTCATAAAAGTCTCTAGATGACAATGAATGCCTGAGGCCACATTCGAGGCCACTTCTTGAAGCCACTACCTCAGGCTACAACAGAGGTCACTGACTGAGTCCACATTAGATGTCACTGCTTGAGGCCACATTATGTCACCGCCTGATTCCATATCAGAGGCCTTTGCTTCAGCCCACACTAGAGGCCACATTAGTTTCTGCTGTAACCAGCCACTAGCATTAGAAGACAGGAACAACGAGTGTGACCTGTTTTGTCGTCATTGCTGTCTGAACGCGAGCGGCCACTGCATCAATCCGAGCGCTCATTCGTCGATAGTTGAGCGACTGGTTCTTCTGACGAATCGAATTCTCAGCGTGGATTTTAGCGCCCTCTAGGTTTCCTTTCTGTATCGCCTACAAGCAGCAAAACATCATTTGCTGGCTGAAAAAAGGAAAAACACTCCAAAAAAGAAAACTTTTATATGCCAGTAAGAAAGTGTATCTATGTATGTACAATGCACATATGTATGCATGTATATATGTGCAAATGTATGGGTAAGTGTGCTTGTATGTAATGTATGTATGTAGGTATGGATGTGTGTATGTATGTACTTACGTACATATTAAGTGTATGCATATATATATATGTGTATGTAATGTATGTATGCAGAATTTTTAACTTTTTAACTCACTCGTTTCAGTTTTCCCTTTTCAGCGACTTCCTCGCGGTCGCACTTTTTCGCATTTCGTTCTAAACCTTTTGCAGCAAATTTTAAGTTGAAGAGATTATCTGACGTTGGGAAAAGTTGCTAAGGAGTAATGCAGAAGAAGACGCGAAGCTTATACAAACATTTTGTGGATGCTTTATTCATGCGGGATTACAGAATAAATTGTAAGATAACCATTTTCCCCGCCTGGCAGACGGTCTACCACGAGACGCTGGGACAATTCGTTTAAATTTTACAGTATGTAAATAGTTTGACATAAAATGGTTAGGCCTAAATGAGAAAGCATTTTTATCCTTATCCACCACCACTACGACCACCATCACTACTCCAATCACCACCACCATCAACAACAACATCATCATCATCCTCTGAATCGTGTCTCTTCTTGAGAGGGCCCGTCACACTTCTATAGCGCCACAAAAACATGACGCCTAACAGTTTTGGACTGTTTCGTCAACTTTACGAAAGGATACTTTCCATCTGTTTAGACGACATTTTAACTTCAATCGTGTCAATCAAACAAAAATAAAGTTCTACGAAGTTAAACTGACAAAGAATGAACCAAATTTTTCGCACTAAAATCGTCGAAGTAAAACCATTTTAATATTCGTTGACCAGCGTTTGAAACGCATCAGCGATTTTTGTTTATCTTCCGCGTTTATCAGCACAGACCTAAATGAATTAGAACGCTCGTTCATTATTCAATTTACCTGGCACAATTCATTTTGTTGAGACTGCTAATTTGTATAAAATAAACCAAGTGTCTTAAATAGGCCAATGGGTTTCCTTTACGATAGTGCAGTAGTTTTAGTTATTCTTCGGACAACACTTAATTATTTTCTTAGATATTGCTGGTCGCTCTGAAAATTGATTTTAATTATGCATTCACCAGATGGCGCCCTAAGTTTTTTCTCGTGCCTCCAAAATCCACACATTGAAATCGGTATTTAGGTGCTTTATTTTCGTAGATTTCTAGCTTTTTAAGTTCCATATTTATTTGCAAATTGATATGTGAAACTTAATGGTATGCCCCGTTTAATCAAGAAAGACATTATAAGCGGCACCGCAAGAGAAAACACCAATTATACCACGGCTATCATGCTTACTTACACTGGGAACGGCGCCAGCGACTTAGATATAATATCACTGCGACTGCGAGCTTGTAAGGTATTGAATTGAAATGGGTTGTAGGCCTAATGTTTTGAAACTGTAATGGAAGATTCATATAGCGCCTTTTCAGAGATTCCCATCGCAGGCGCTGCCGACCTTGCGACAGAAAATCGGGATCGAATAAAATGGATTCCAAGCGCTTGTGGAACAGAGGTAGAAAAGCACAAGGAGCTAGTGTTGTAGGGCATTAAGGCAAGCTATTCCAGACAGTTGGAACAACCACAGCGAAGCTCCTGTGTTACACCGCTTTAAACTGGATATAGCCCCACACGTGGGTAGCCTAATGCAGTGAGAACTGTACACAACTTTTTTCAAATCGACATCAACAGCCAACGATGCCGTAAGATGTCGTTAAACTTTGAAAACTATTTAATCGTCAGTGAGCCACGCGGCATCGTTCAAGATCTGGTCAATTGGGGAGAGAGTTCTCCCTGCATAAATAGTAGGACTTGCGTTTTACTGTGTTACGTATTGTAACGTTTGCTGTAGTCTCAAATTCTAACATATGACTTTCCTCTGGCCATATCGAAGACTAGAACCGTTCTTGGTCAAGGGGCTTTTCCTTTGGAACTGTCTTCCTTTACCTCTTCGTTTACGCTCGGTCGCTTGTGTCATTTCGTTCTCAACTTAAGACTTAGGTCTACCCGTCTGAAACTGGATTTTGGTCTGACTGCAGCTTGGTTTTGGTGCGCCATCGGTTGATTCCTTGGCCATTAGACACTGGCTCTACAGAAGTTGCTAATTATTAATAATAATAATTAGCTTAAGTATTGTACTGATCTATTCTGTTGCGATGTATTGTGTAACGTATTGTATTCCTTGTTTGGTAACGTATTGTATTTCTACCAAGAGAGTGAAATGATCAACTGTCATACATCTGAATGACATTGTATCGATGCGCGTCGTTAAACGACCGCCTTAGAGGACGTATCAATGCGCGCGCACATGTAGGTCGCGTACGTCATTCGGCAATCAATTACTTTTGAACCGAGTAGCATTCGACAGACCAGCCAATGGGAGCGACAGAAACTAGGTCAAGCGTAGGCGATGCCTTTCCTGGATACACCCAAACAAGCGTTGCTAGGGGCACGGTTTCCCATCCAACTGAACGGCACGATCGATCGATGGCCCGTGATGATTGCGGCTGTCCAGGCCTTCGAGGGGTGGGTGTGTGGTGAGCCCGCAACCCAATGCTTTTACCGGTCAACCGATAAACAGACGGACTGTAAAATCTGTCTACAACTGATACTTCGAGATTTCTACAGCACCCAGTCAGAGCTAAGTCGCGGGAATCAGATTATTCACGGGCTCTCAGTCAAAACAAATTCGACAGACAGGAAGGGTGAGATACAGTTCCAGGTCAAGATCCAAGGGTCAGGCAGGCATAATAACATTATAATAACAAATTTAAAGGGTGGCAAAAGAGCAAAGCTCCGACATGATTGATTGAAAGAACTTTTAGGACGCGACAGTTGCTCTGCGTATAACGACATCTCGTTAATTCGCTCATTCATCTGGGCTCGCTTTATTGGGGTTCTACCGTATTCGCTGGGACCTTGGTAAGTGCAGAGTCAATGCAGCGACTGTAGCGGAAAATTAATTGAACCTGAACCGAGTTAATCGAGCGTGAAAAGAGGAGAGGAGAGGGAAGAGGAAAAGGACAGGGCGATCGGAAGAAAGGGTTGCGTGGTTGGCGGGCAGCTAAATAATTAAGTAGGGTTTTGTACTGGAGGGGGGGGGGGCGTCCGTTCCAATGCTGAGGGTACAGAGAGAAAGCATGTGTTACTAAGTGTTTGTCGTCTTTGCATCGGATGACTCAGTGAAATGCACTCTGCGGCAGCAGCAAGATACGGAGGCTGAGCAATAACACGTATGTATCAAGACGTATGCGTGCATAGAGACAGTTAACATAGCGCCTTTTCTGGCTGCAGTCACTTTTAATGTGCACTTTGTCAAATATTCTCTTTCGCTAGGGCTTAAAACGCATCTGTGTGAACATCTTGAAGAGGCGCTAAATAAATGCTCTGAAAGAAGGAATGAATGAATGAATGAATGAAAGACAAAAAAGAAAGAAAGAAAGGAAGAAAGAAAGGAAGAAAGAAAGGAAGAAAGAAAGAAAGAATGAATGAATAAGACCTGTCGAAAGAGCAGCATACGTGGCCATCGAATGTTTTAAACGGATGAAATTCATTTAAATTGAAAATCTACGCTGAACAGAGTTAAATGAAACAACAAGTATTTGCATTGGAAGTAATCGAGTGAAGAAAGGTCACGTGTTTTTGGTAAGTAAGATGATGCTGTTAATTGTAAATCTCCCTTAATGACCCCCAGTCCACAGCTATAGACGCCTGCTGCGTGGTTCCGCCAGCCACAAGATGTCGTTAAACATTGGATTAATAATGCATTCCAATTAGACACCTTTTAAAAGCTTCGATTTTAAGTCATATATTCGTCATAAATAAGTACAAATACATATCTTATGGGCCTCCAATAAAGTTGCGTAACAAAGGTGTGCACCATTTAGGTAACGCGGGGTCGACGTCAACGGCCTTGGCAGCCACAAGGTATTGTTAAACATTGGATAATAATTAATAAAACAATAGTTATATGAAACATAATACTCCAATTAGACACTTTTAAAAAGCTTTCACTTAATATCTCGTTGAGCACTCAATATTAGCAACAACGACAACGACATTAATAATAATAATAATAATAATAATAATAATAATAATAATAATAATAATAATAATAATAATAATAATAACAACAACAACAACAACAACAACAACAATAATAATAATAATAATAATAATAATAATAATAATAATAATAATAATAATAATCCCTTAATACCGACCGCAATCGCTCAAACTGAATTGGAACAGCCAGACCTGAACATCTTAACAATGCATCGTATAGCCATATAAAACTTAGTTACGTTAAAGTTCGATTATTAGGTGATAATTACATCATCTTTATTCGGTAAAAAGTTGCGGTATATGTAATCGACCTTTTACCCCACATCCGTTTTTAGTTGGCGAGTGTCTGTTTATCTGCTGTGCATAAGAAAAACATGATTCTTTAAAGTGATGTTATTTCCGTGGAAAGATAGGTAACACCGTGGCAGCCGTAAGATGTCACTAAAAACTGAATACTGCTAGAATTACAAAGCTACAATTAAACACCTTTAACAGGCTTCCAATCTACGCTATATATTGGCCAACAGCATTCAAACTCCGTCACTAACTCCGCCACTGCCTTGTTTGGGGGTAGTGCCAGTCCCAAGCCTGGATAAAGGAGGAGGGCGACGGCAACGGCATTTGATGCCATAAGCTGTCGTTAAACTGAGGAACTACTACTATAAACTCCGTCACTGCCTGTTTGGGGGTAGTGCCAGTCCCAAGCCTGGATAAAGGAGGAGAGCGACGGCAACGGTCTTTGATGCCATGTAAATTGTGCTGGAACAATTCTAACACTGCCTTTTATTTGGTGATGTCATTCCGAAACCTGGATAAAAGAGGCGGAGGAAGCTAATCGTCTTCGTTATGGAACAGCGTCGTTAAACTCCACACACATGCGCACACGCACAATCGCAAAGCTGGAAACTCAAGCACTCTAAAGTGAGGTAAGGTCGACGTCAACGGCTCTGGCAGCCGCAAGATGTCGTTAAAGCCTGGATACTGATATGCTACGTTCTACGCAGAAAAACTTAGTAAATGATCTCTTTGCTGCCAAATGATTAATTTCGAACAATATTCGAAGAAGCTTCGTATTAAAAAACTCCTTGGAAAATGTATTACTTAGGCCTAAAAGAAAGATTTACATCCAACCGACATTTTCTAAATCATTCAAAATGGCAGCTACCTCGTGTAAAATATTCTCTTACTCAGCATTGCCTTATTTCACCTTACCCTGCCTACCTTACTCTATGTATGTATGTTTGAACGTATCTATGTATGTATGTATGTATGTATGCATATATGTATGTATGTATGTATTTATGTATGTATGTCTGTATGTATGTATGTATGCATATATGTATGTATGCATGTACCCCACTTGACTTACTAACCATACATGCAGGATGATGTGCTGGTGAGGCTTGCAATGGACCATGTACCCAGTCGAACGTCGAGGTTCGAAGCTCGCCATCAGTCCAAAGCATCGTCGACTGATCCAGGACCTCATGCTCCAGCGGTCTTTGAAGTTTTCGACTGGTCCGCGATGACGTCACCTTACTTCATTCCCCGCCTCGCTCACCCCCTTCGTCAGCCGTTCTGTCGATCACCTCGTCTCCCTCGGAAGGCGACTACGACGAGGAATTCCCCAGCCGGTGGGAATTCCACAGCTGCTGGGGATTTCCCACCTGGGGCTGAAAAGCGACATCTACGTGGTCCAGTCTTTCTTCTCGGTGGAAGGGCCTTACCGGAAGCTGGAAAAAGCTCGCCATTTCCCTCTATCGTTAGCGATCAACTTCCCCTCGGCTCAGTTCCAGTCTCGAAAGGAGTAGTTCAGGTTTCGACTGGTGCATTTCCGGCTTCACCAGCTTCACTTCCGGTTCCACCGAGTGTGACGTCAACCACAACAAAATCGAACTCCTGTCTCTCGACCGATAGAGTCGCGGATCTCAACAACGTAGCGACGAGACGCTCAGTCATGTTACAGTTGCTGGACAGCATTACTGAGGAAGAGACCGGCTCACCGAGGTCCCGAGGCTCGAAGGACTTGACGCCGGTTGCTCTGAGCCGGAACTCTGAATCATCCGAGGCAGCGAAATTTCGTCCAACCGCAGCCGCCCAGATGAAATCCGTGGACGCACCCAGCGACAGAATCTCATCAGTTTACGGGAAACTGAAGAGATTTAGCGTTTTGAAACCAATCGCTGTTAGCAACCGTGAAACAGAGTCCACGGAATCACAGGCAGGCGTTCAAATTTTCGATTTAAAATTGCCGGAAAAGGAAGTAGGAGTGAAGAGTTCAAAGGTCGGTTGGGAAAAGAGGAGCAGGATACTAACGACCGTTGATGTGTATTTGCCTCGCGTTGAGCTTTTTACCCAATCCTCGGAAAGCGAAGAGGAAGAATGTGAATCAAGAAGGGCTTCATCGCACGTATGACGTCAACGGATTCTGCCTATGAGTTAAAGTTAGAATCCATAGTCTCCAGTTCATATAAATGTGGGACTTAAACGTCCGAAATTTCTAAGCGCCACTAAAAGCTGCGTCAAGAAAACCAGCGCAATTGATCAAACCGACTCTTGTTTCGCCGCGCAATAAGACAGCGTTTGGCTCTTCGCCGTTCTCGGTGGATGATCCAAAGCTTTGGAATATCACTAACCAGTTCTTCTTCGCGTTCTTTCAGATCTAAAGACTGATTTCTTTACCCCACCGTAACCTGATTTCTCGTTTCTGTGACCTGCTGTGGTTTCGACAGAATTCTCCACCGGATTATGATTACTGACAACTGTTTCATTTGCAATAAGACAACATGGTTTGATAAATCTGCTAATAACTTTATTTTAAAAATCACAGTTATCAGGGTGGGTGCAATTTGGGTAAAACGTTAGTGTAGGTAACACATTTGCATGATCAACCTGCATAACATACACCTTTTTTGAAATCTGTTCGATAATCATCTCCTAGCGCTTTTGTCAGGTTATATAAAAGCGCTATATAAACAAAAGCGCACAAGTGCACACCAAAGTCTGTTTGACTGTCCTCTGAGAAAATGGCCACGAGGTCACGTGGCACAGAACGTCAGGCACATAAAATACAAGTCTAATACTCGAGTCTTGTTTTGATTCAATACGAACCGAACTTTGAATTTTTACAAACAAAATGTTGGTCTGCAGTCGGTAATGTTGAGAAGATATTAACGAAACCTTATTGGTAGACGAAGATCTAGAGTTGCTCTTATTGCATGATGTAATGCGTGTAACTTTCTGACTAGCCATGATATTATTAACAAAGGCAAGATTATCTCATTAATATCAGTTTGTCATTCGGCAAGTCACGTGTCATCATGTAAAACAGTGATAAATGTTTACCTGTTAGATTACGACTCGTCCAAGTTATGAAATACCGAAACGTTGCCTACAGGAGCTGTTCAAGAAAGTCGATCCGACCTAGAATTTGAAAACCCATTTAGCCGAAACCAGTTCCAATTGAGGCCTTCAACGATGCAAAAATCCTCTTATCTAATCTAATTTAATCTAAATTAGCCCAGTATGTAGTCTGGTCTAGCTTAGTCAAGTTAAATCTAATCCAGTCACATCTCTAGTCCTATCCAATCTGACCTAACCGAGTTCAAATCAATTTAGTCTTGAATGAGCCATTCCATTGGAATTCAGTCCAAACCCAATCCAATCAATTAACATGACAACGTAATGCAATATCATCCAATCCACTTTAATCTAATCTAATCAAAACCAATCCAGTCTTTCCCATTCTACTTCAATCTAATCTAACAAATGGTCATTGGTGTCTTTTTGGATCTATCGTCCGCTGAAGAACGCCGGCCTTTTCTCTTCTGCCTCGTTGTCCTTGAACAGCAGTTTCCCGTGTTGATCGTAGAAGTGGCAATCCTTAGCAGCGCCGGTGATCTGGACGTAGAGGTGAGTGTTCAGAGTACGGCATCCCAAGGTCCTCGAGTCGTTGTCCGCCGCGTTGCAGCATAAGTATCGCCCGTCACGCTTGGCTCCCGGATGGATCCGACACGCCTCGTCGACGTGGTACTGATTGCGGCACAGGACGCAGTACTTGGGTTCATTGCTGGGTGAGTAGGGAGTGACGCGTGCTACGCTGTTCGGTTGACACCCCTGCAGCTGAGGTCGGCTTGGCGGGTTGCGGGCGGAAGAGAGTTTGCTGATGTTACGGTCTCTTGCTGATGGTAAGTGGGATCCGATGTCGATGCGAGGTAGGTTCACTTTCTCGAATGCCCTCTGGTCGGCTGAGTTGTTGGTATTGGACTTGTTCTCGCCGAGGATTGAGCGGACGTTCAGGAGGATTTTGTTGTCCTCCTTGTTGCGTTTGATTATCTTCAGCTGGAGGTCTTTGCGCCGTCTGTCCGCTTCCATCCGCTTCACATCCTGCGTCAGCTTCTGTATCTTCTCGATATGGGCATCTTTCGTTTCGTTGATGCGGTCCATCTCCTTCTGCATGGTCTCGAGTTCCGCTTGACTGCGCTTCATCTCTTGAATCCGTGCCGTGACTTCGACTTCGTCTGCATCCTCCTGCAGCCCGAGTTTCCGCTTGAACTTCCTGTCTGATTCGATGGCCGCGTCCAGCTGACGCTTTGTCTTCTCGAGATCCTGTGTCGTCTTCTGAAGGTGGGTCTCCAACGCTTGCACCTGATCCTTAAGGCTCTCCATCTCCACTTCCATCTCTTCCAGCTCGGACTCCTTGACCTCGACAGTGTTACTCTGAGTCAACATGGACCCTACAGCCGTCAAGCTCTGGATCACCTCCAAGTAGTGCTTGCTTCGGTCCATCTCCATTCTGGTCTCGTTTTCCGCGTGGGCGCATTTCTTCATGAGGTCACTGACCTCTTGTTCCAGTTCCATGATGTGTCTGTTCTTCAGCTTCAGCAGTTCCGACGATTTCGCTTCTTCCCTTTCTGGAAAGAACAAGATTATAAAATATTACTGCGATACCATTTACCAGGATGAGAATTTGGGGGGAGAGATTCCCTCGCTGGCATCGAGAATCCTTCGAGAGATTTCTAAAGGCGCTACACGTTGTGAAACGTTCAGATGCACCCTTGCCTTAACTTGCAAGGGTAGGAAAGCTATCCTATAATTCTAATCATTAATTTACATAGCACCACTTCATGTCAAAGTACCTTACCCTTCTCTATCCTATCCTAAGCTATCCTATCTAATTGCTTTGTCTTACCTTACCATATATCTCACCTCACCTAGTCTAACCTTTCCTTGTCTTACCTGACCTTAACCAAACTTTGACCTCCTGATCTTAACTCACACTGATTATTGTGCCTTACGTCGTTGCAGTCGAGAATTGCGAATCGACTGATCGATCATTTCTTTGAGGTATCGATTGTCGGTCGACTCGAGAATCGAGAGGAAATTTTCGAAGCATTGATCGTTCCTTCTCTTCAGGTACCCGACCAGCGTCAGAATCCTTGCATCACTAGAAGCCTCTCTCTGCAACACAGGACAGAAAGAACGAATTCACAGACCTTTCAGAATTCCATCCGGCTTCTCCAGGATCGTAATTTTTGACTGCAATTTTGACATGACCATCGACTGATGTCTTGGGCATTATGATAACGGCGCTATAGAAGTCTTTAGATTAGATTTAGATTAGATTAGATTACGTCGCAGAGTTTCCAGAGTAAAGGAACCCGAGGTCAATGTTTATTGATATTTTATGGCTTCCAGAGCCGTTAGAATCGACCTTACTTTGCACTTTGTAAACCTGGCTTGATTCTTACGCATTGCGATTAGTTGTAGGTCGAATGTTTAACGACACCTTATGGCATCAAAGGCCGTTGACATCGTCCTCCTCCTTCATCCAGGCTTGGTACTGGCACTATCCCATTAAAGGCAGTGGCGGAGTTACTCATTGCGATTGAGCACAATTGCTGAATATGTCTTATTAACCAGAAGTGTTTTAAAATGGTGTGATTGGAGCTTTGCGTTTCATACCCTCCCTAGAAAGTATGTTGTTCCCAGCAGACATCTTGTCTTTGGCCGGCGTTCATTCACAGCTGCTAGATCCCACATCTGTCTTTGTTTTCACAGACTTTAATGAATTTTTAACATCACAGTTTTCGACGACCTTGCCTAAGGCATTGGTCGAACTACTGTTGACTCAGTAGATTGAGCTTTGGAATTGTTCTGCTTTGGATCGCCGTCGATCGAGACCCAGTTATAACTATGATGGCACTATAGAAGTCAAAATTTTGGACTGGGTTAAATTTGATGAGCATAAATTATAGTGGATTAAATGAAATTAGATTGGATTAGATTAGGTTAGTTTAACTTAGGTTGGATAGATTACATGAAGTTGGATTCCGTAAGACTGGATTACAGTAGATTCGGTTGGAATGGATTTGATTAGATTGGAGTGGATTAGATTAATTCAGATTGTATTAGATTAATTAAAATCAGTACTTGCATATCCTGACCCTGAATTCTTCGATTGTATCCTGAGTGAAGATTTTCTTTTGGATCAGATAACCGTAGAAAGTGTCGTTTAACAGAAGATTCTGCTGCAGAAACGGAATATTTGCGTTCAGAGCCGATCTCCAGATGTCGCCATAATCCGTGTCTCCCATTCTCGCCGGAACCACGCTGACCGGAAGTCACTGATGACCGGAAGAACACTGACTGGAAGTAGACTGACGGTGGTTCAACTTACCGGAACTCACTAATGACGGAAAACAAAGACACGATTACCTTCCCAGAGTTTCGAGATGAGGTTGATATTGTCTTTAGTGACCTGGATTTTAAGGTCAAGGTCATGTATGTCATGCATCAATCGTTGAAGAAGAACCAAGTCGTCTGTAAAGCACAACACAAAGGATTAGGTCGTTAGGATGAGGTTTAAGGTTACAATTAGGATTAAGGTTAACTTAGAGTTAGAGTTTACGTATTAGGGTTAGAGTCAGCACCCTTTGTGAGATTCTAAAAAGGCGCTATAGAAGTGTTCAGATGCATACATACATCCATGCCTACATACATACATACACGGAGTCAACAAATTATTAAGATATGATGGAAAGCCAGTGTTCTGAGCCTTCAAGGTCAAGCATGCAATCTTAAACTTAATGCCCCAATCAACAGGAGGCCAGTGAAGTTCACGAAGGCGATCTAATGCATTTGATGAAGAAGAACATAGAACACGCAACAACCGTATAGAAAAAGATTTTTAAACCTTCTGGAGCTTTGCTATAATTTTTCTTTATTTTATAACAAAATCATATATCGATTTAGTTTTGACTGAGCTTGTATTTTATAAAATCAAATCAGATCATAGGCCTACACGATCACACCAGACCATATATGATCATATTTCAAATTATATCTGACCGCATAAGAAATCAGATCAGAGAAGATTAGATCGACTGAGATTAGATAAACACATGACTATTGGCTGTCAATTAGGCTTCGAATTGAAATTTAATATACAGCCAACTTTCAGGTTACAAATGTGCGTAATGTGGAAGCTCCAAAATGTCGTTAAACACTGAACACTAAAGCTTCACAAAACTTCAGTTAGACACCTTTAAAAACTTATTTCTATGTCTGTTTATAGAACTAAGTCTTATACTCACTAAAACGTTAAAATTTTAAAAATGTACGGTCGACGTCAGCAGTTTCGGCAGTCGCAAAATGTATGCTAAGCACTCGGCGTTACTAAGTGAAATACACAGCTCAAGTTAGACACCTTTAAAACGCTTCTAAGCCTATGCTATATATTCATGATCCGGCTTAAACGTTTGTCTAACCCCGCCACTGCCTTGTTTGGGGTAGTGCCAGTCCCAAGCCTGGATAAGGAGGATGGCAACGGCAACGGCCTTTGATGCCATATGCTGTCGTTAAACTGAGGAACTACTACTAATAAACGATGGCCTATATGAGATAACTAACATTTAATATTAACTCGGCTTAAACAGTGAAAACTGTACAATTTATTTCCAATCGAAGTCAACGGCCTTTGATGCCATAAGATGTCGTTAAACATCGGAAACTACTGTTACTAAACGATGGCATACATGAGCTCAGTCAATACTAAAAGAGGTCGACGTCAACGGCCCTGGCAGCCACAAGATGTCGTTAAAAACTCTAAATTAAAACTGAAGAAAAAATTATTTTATTTTTACGTGAATACTCTGTAAAAATTACGTACCAGGCGAAACGAAACATTCGTAAAGCAGAACGGAATTTATAAATTTCCTGTAATGTCACGAGTTTCCATTTCAGGCTAAAGAGAGATCCTTCTAAGATCCAGAAAGAACCTAACTAAAAATCTTAATCACGCAGACATGCGGGTATTTACTTTCTGTTTGACTCTGACCCTCTTACGCAGTCTACTGCTTGATATCATCAGTCATTTAATATCAGGTTGAACTTTGTTGCATTGCTTAAAAGAGGTGTGCTTAAGAGCCAATAAACTATTGACGGTGCCGTAAGTTCGATTCTCAGGCTTCCCCGCAGATATGGTCTATTCAGTGGACCCTCTCGTGTTTGATCAGGCGCCTACATTTTACAATATTAGGTTTTGCTGAGACATCTTTAAATCCGGTGTTCTTTGAATCTATATATTCATCAATTTCGTTCAAGATGTCGCTAAATACTGAATACTAATACAGTGTTATGTTTTGCTCAGACACCTTTAAATTGCTTTTTTCGAAGCTATATGCTCGTCAATTTCGTTCAATTGCCAATGTTCTCCAAAGTCATGCTTAGTTAATTAATTAATGAGGAGGTCCTTGGCGATAAGTGCACTCGAAGAAGAGAAGGCTAAGTGTGAACGAAAAGCGGACAAAGTTCTGAAGTGGGGGCAGCATGCAGCGAAATGCCGCGTCAAGCCATGACTACCCGTCAACAAAGCCATCAGCTGATTTCGTCATTAGCTAGACGTACCTGGCTTCGAATTCCCCACGCAGAGTTGAAGTGTGGTACCCTTGAAAACTACTGTGCTTCGATCACTTATATCGAGCTTAGAAAGCGGAAATTCCCTGTAAAACTCAACTGGGGAATTCTACTTGGGAATTTCCAGACCTGGAATTTCCACGCATTATCAAGTTTGTCATCCTGTGGAGGGTATTTCCGCACTTCAAGATTTGAAAACAATGTCTAGAAGCTATTAACAGTAGTGTATAACTAGAACGTTCTCAACCATCAACTGCTGCTATTTGAACACCTCTTTGAAGCCTCTCTAGTTTAATCTAGTTTTGAACACCATTTTAAAGCCTCTCTAGTTTAACTCCGCCACTGCCTTGTTTGGGGGTAGTGCCAGTCCCAAGCCTGGATAAAGGAGGAGGGCGACGGCAACGCCCTTTATGCCATAAGATGTCATTAAACTGAGGAACTACTAACTACTCCGTAATTGTTCAACTCACTGAATAATTAGGCGATGTAGACGTTCAACCATAGGTAACTCCGCCACTACCTTTAGTCCGGCAGTGCCAGTCCCAAGCCTGGATAAATGGAGGAGGGCTGCGTCAACAGCTTTTGATGCCATAAGATGTCGTTAAACACTTACTAGCCATAGGCTTCTGCAGAAGTACAGTTATAATTCATTGGTAAGGTATGGTTGACTTCAACGGCATAAAGGCAGGAAATCCACTATTTCACAGTGTAATTAATGCAAAAGTAATGTCTGAAAACGGCAAAAACTAATGCATAGTAAGAACTCTATCAATTATCAAGTAATAAAGTGCAAGCACTGTGACCTATAGCCAGACTTTTATTGAGGTTTTTTGAAATAATTAGACAAAAATTGTCTCGTGGCGTACGACAAATACTGACCTCTGATGCCAGACACTATATGTCTAAGAGCGTCGTCCTAGCCACAGTTTAGTGTCTACTTTTAGTAGAGACATTACTTTTAAAAATTCTTTGGACTTCCAGTGATTAACGACATCTTATCGCTACTAGGTTCGTTGATCTGATCTTACCATAATAGACGGTTTAACTTATAATTTCCTAAGAAACAACGCGAAGGCTTGATTGTTTTATTATACACGTTTTAAAAGGTGTCTAAATTTAAAAGAAATTACTTTTGAAGACGTACGACCTCTAGCGGTCAGTGTCTGCTCTTAGAAGAGATTACTTGCAAGAATATCTAGGCGTTTAAGATGAGGCAGAATAAAACAAAGCGTCTTCTATTGCAAGTCTCTTACTTCCTTGTAGATCTTTCAATTGAAGAGACTCAAGTGCGTTGCCTTTGTTGAAGGGTCCATCGTCTTGAGAATAACCCAGATAAGATAAAAATAGATCCAAGTAGCATGCAGTCAAGGCGCCGCTGACTGTGAGGATGGCGGTTCGCCTCTCGGTCGTTGCTTATTTCACAGATTTGAATCTCGGGCTAGCACGGTTCGGAACCTTAAATGGCGTGGCGCCCATTCAAACGGCGGTGCTGAATGATTCCACAAGATTAATTCATTGAAAATGAGCAGGATCGAGGCCATACGGTCGCTATAGAAAACCGTGTACATTTAGATTTTTACATTTTACAAATATTCGGTTGCACTTAGACACCCTTGAATCGCCTTTATCAGATGCTACATTTAGACACGCAGCGTTGCCATTTAAACGACAACTCCGCCGCTGCCTTGCTTAGGTGTAGTGCCAGTCTCAAGCCTGGAGGCTTGAAATAAGTAGACAAAAATTTTGAGCAGGGTTGAGGCCACACGGTTGCAATAGAAAAAACGTCTACTTTTACTGCACCTGGACGCTGGACCTATTTCTCATGCATATGAATCCCGCGTATCTTCCGTTCCTCCTCCTCCTCCTCTTGTCTTTCACCCACCATCATCTGTCTCGAGCCTCCTATCTCTCACTCCTCAGGCTTTCAATTAAAAAATGGAGCCCTACCTCTTCAAGAAATAGTTGGGCGGTCTACGCCGACGCGATCCGACTGGAAAAGTGGGATCAGGTCGGGTCGGTTTCCCTAACCCATCAGAATTCGACCCGGCTTCTACAAAGGATCATGATTTGGATTGCGACTTTGACTTGAAACGACCATCGATTGATGCTTTGGGCATGATGATAACGGCGCTATAGAAGTCTTTAGATTCGATTGGGTGTACGACCACCTTTAATCTGATCCATCCAATCGCCTACCTACCCATTTCTCTCAACCTGAACGCAACCCACCGCAACAGCTTCCCTACCTCTGATCCCCCAGCAACTGGATCTTGCTCTTCACACCGTATCTCTGGACAGCCTCTCTGACTTGACGCAGCGCTCGTAACGAGGAGAGTACGGGTTCGAGCCTCCTTCCCTAAGACGATTACTGTGCAGGGACCTTGAGCAAGTCCTTCACTCACAATTGCCCAGCGCCATCTATTGCTGTTCAGTTATTAGACAGTGGTTCTTAATTAATGCAGAAATTACAATAAATGTCCTGAGCTTACAGATTTTAAGATATATGTAAATGTAAACGTTTTTCTATTTCGACCGTACAGCTTCGAAACTGCTTATTTTTCAATTAATTAATCGTGTGAGACCCTTCACAATCACTAGTGGCGTTTGGGTTGATTTCGCTATTCATTACTCGATTAAACATGATGAATAAATATATCTTTAAATATCACCGTTTTAAAGGTGTCCAATTCGAGATTGCATTTCTTGTGTAGCAGTGACATCGTGTGTCTTGCCCAGCTGTTGACGTCGACCTTAATTTAGTCTTTTCAAAATATAACTTCTAATGAATATAAATAGAGGGAAAGCATTTTATGGGTGTCTATTTGGACCTTTGTATTTTCATGATCCCACTTTTCCAGTGTTTAGCGACATCTCGTGACCGCTGACGTCGACCTTGCCTTACCTTCTTAATTAGCTTATATAAAATCACACAGAGAAATTAAGCGTATCCAAAAGCCACTGGTATTTCTTTAATGTACCTCGAAGCTATGTAGCGCCTTTAGAGGACTTTTTCGTTGTTGAATATCATTATTAAAAATAGTGTTTTAATACATCACAGATAGGGCGTCATTTACAAGTCTTCCAGAAGGCTTAAAATACTTTCTATGGCCTACACGTTTTTCTATAGCGACCTTGAACATGGCCTTCACCCTGACTATTTTACAATGAATTTATCAGGCGAGATCCTTTACCACTGACGCCCCTTTTGAATGGGCGCCAGACCAGCTTTGATCTTCTGTTGAATGGGCGCCACGCCATCTAGGTTTCCGCATGAATGGGCGCCAACCTGTTCAGATCACCGTTTGAATGAATTCTACGCAATTTTAGGCGCCCCTCTTAATTGGGTGCTACGCCATTTTTGTCGTCGTTTGACTGGGCGCCATGCCCTTTTAGGTCGCTGTTTAAATGGGCACCACGACATTTTAGGTCCCGTGTGAGGACTGGCATATACTGAGAGGTCCTGGTTATTTCTCACTGATCTTTAAAATCCAGTTGCCTTCCTCGTTCGTCGTAGAAGACGTATTCGTTTCCAACTCCGGTGAAGTAGATGTACATGTGTTTGACCAGCTTACAACCGACGTACTTGGAGTTAATATCCGCCCCACAACACGTGAATTTTCCGCCACGTATCGGTTCAACGTGAATGCGACACTCGTTCTTCAGGTAATAGTTCATCCGGCAGATCACGCAGTATTTCGTCTCGCGTTCCTCGAAGTTTGCAAATGTTTTCCCCCTTCGGAGCAACGGTAGTTGAGTTTCATGGACAGCGGCAGAAGAAACTCGGGCAGTAGACACGTTGGACATTTTGGGCCGGATAGGTATGCTCGGCTTGATGCCAACAGAGTCGGGCAGTTGTGGATAGCGGTTGACATCGATTATTGGGATAGTTTTGACTCGTTCCAGCAGTGGCCCCACTTGTTTTCTGTTGTATGTGTATTGGCGTTTCGGCTTCGGCACTGAGTTGCCGAGACTGCGCCTGCGTAGTTGTTCTAGTTCTATTTCTTTCTGTCGAATCTCGAAATGCAGACGGTCCTTCTCGTGCATGATGGTCGCTATACGGTCGTCGAGGGACATTTTCTCGCGCCTGACGCCGACCAGTTCGTCCTGGGCTCGCTTCATATCCGCGCGACTGTGGAAGTTCCTTTGAAGCTGCTCCATGATTTCATGCTCCGAGGCATTTTCGTCAAGTCCAAGTTTCCTTTTTATCCGACGATCCTTTTCGAGAACGACTTTTATCTGGTCTTCCCTCGTGCGCAGGTCTTCCTTGACACTTTCCAGTTCCTCTTCGAGGGACTCGATCCGTAACTGGAGTTCTTCCACTTTGTCTTCCGATTCCCTCAGCTGCACGTCTTTCTCGTCGACCTCCTTTTCCAGCTCGTCCACGCTTCGTTGTTCGTCGTAGAAGACAGAGGTTGAGTTCCGGTAGTGATCACTGATGCGCATCTCCTCTCGCCAAAGCCGCAGACTTTCGTCCATCCGTATCTTCAGCTTCTCGTTGACGCTCTCCAGTTCCCTGATGCGTCGGTCCTTGGCTGCCAGTCTCTCTTCCAGCTCACGAATCTGGCGATCTTTCGTCTGCAGCAGCAGCTCCGTCTCATCGCTGCTGTAACCTGAAGAAAACATACGGAACATTAGTCGAGTCTCACCTGCTTGGACCGCTGATTGTCACGTATATGCTGCCCTTTCGAAATGTTCCTAACGGCGCTATATAAATGCTCTGAAGAACGCCTAACCGAACTCCGCCCCTGCCTTTAGTTGGGTAGCGCCAGTCCCAACCCATTCAACCACATAGCCAAATGATCAGGTTATGTTTGCCAGGATGTCTAGACTTCATTTTTTTGTTACTGAAATTTCAACCTTTGTCGTAAATAAATGCACTTGTAGATGTAATTGTAAATATCCGAAAATTTCTCAGTGCCATCGGAAGGCGGCATGAGAAAGACCAGCTTATGCACCGGCGCTATATCATATCAAATCTTTAAGAGCCAGGATGTCTGGTCAGTTTCGGTGAAAGGTCAAAATCGGGGGTCAGGCCGGGAGACAATTTGGTGTTACAGTAGAATTGTGGTTACGGATGGTACAGGAGCAGAAGCAGGATAGCTAGAACAGTTCGGTTTTTCAGTCTTGAATGAAAAGCTGCAGAAGAGAGGGAGATATGAGGAGGAGTGCTCCTATTCACAAGAGAGAAAAGGGAGGAACGACTTGCGGAAGTCTTTTGGAACGAACCGTTCCACATGAATTCACCTCAAAAGCTCACACATAGCTGGACAAATGTCTTCAACTGGTTTCGAAATAAGATATGAACAAGAAAAGAGATCAGAAACTAAAGGGTCTGCAAGGGGCCTTCCGTAAGTAACGCCAAGGATTTTCGGAGATTTTTACAACTCTCCTTGTCTTTTTTCGTCAAAAATGTCAACCCATTGATAAAGGACGGCATAAAATGTCTGACTCCCTGTATTTTAAAACAAATGTACATTAATGACAAAATTCCAAATTGCAAAACAGAAACAAATTCTGTTGAAAGAGTGAAGTGGTTTGCTCACTCTGCCTCGATGGTTGCATCGATTGTTCCAACTGATCGGCTACAAAGGTGTTTTCCGTTGCGTGCAGGACATCTAGGAATTTGTCAAAGCAATCGTCACTGCGTTTCTTCAAACACCTGACGAGTTCCATGGTCCGGCCCTGATCGCTGACTGAAGAGGTCTAGAGAGAATACAAGGCAAAAGCAGACCTCTTTAAGATAAACGACTCGCTTATATAAGCAGAGGCTTATTATATAAGTGAAGGGATTAATTGCAGCTAATTTCAAAACACATTGGCAGGATCTTGAGCAAAGTGGTAGCCGTTAAACATTTTCCCAGTGCAATAGTATTGTGATCTGCTATATTCGTAAACGTAATCGTAATCTCGAAGTTTCTAAAGCGCTGCTTAAAAGCTAAGCGCAGGGCACCAGCTTAATCATGAGCGCTGCGTCAAGTCAGTGGGGTTGTCCGAAGATTTCATGTCAAAAGTCAAGTCCGGAAGACCAAAGACAAAGACAGAAAGAGAGAGAGAGAGAGAGAGAGAGAGAGAGAGAGAGAGAAGGGGCAGAAGAGGGGGCAGAGGTTAGGAGTGCAAGAAAGAGAGCATATGATGTACATTAGAGGTAGAACCATGCCGAATCCAGTGGAGGAGGTGTAAGTTAGCTCAACTGTTTCAAGCCACAGAATGAGAAAGTGGTTTTGCTATAGCATGGGATGGCAGTTTTAATCTTATTCTAAATCAAACCTTTAATCTTCCTTTTAATCTTCACATTAATCTTCCTCTTTGCTTTCCCCTTAACCTTCTTCTTAATCTTTCCCTTAATCATATCACCTTAATATTCCTATTAATCTTCTCCCTAATCTTTGCCCTAATCTTCACCTTAGTCAGCACCCTAATAGTCTTTGATTTCCCATTCCTCTTAACCTTCACATTAACCAATCACCTTAATCTTCACCTTAAGCTTCTCTTAATCATGTCACCTTAATCCTTCAATTAATCTTCACCTTAACTACATCACCTTAATCTTCACCGTAATCTCCACCTTAATCTTTATGCTCATAATTTCACTTTAATCTTCCGTTAATCTTCACCTTAATCTTGTCGACCATTTCCATTGTCAGAATCTTCTCCTGGATGAGGTAAGCAAAGATGGAATCCGTCAACATCAGGTTTTCCTGGAGAAAGTAGATGTTCTCTTCCAGTACTCTCTTCCACAGCGGTTCAACATCTCGTGACCTTGACCTCGTCGCCGACTGCAGCAAAAACGCCAAGGTCAATCAACAGTGGCGGCAAACGAGTTTGAAAGATGGGGGACACTTTAGAAAATGGAAGCTGGTGCATCATTTCTCAGTATTATGTGGATTAAACATGGCTTCGGGTCAATAAACACTTTTAAAATCATAACTGATGTTAACTATATTATTGTGAGAAACATGTATAGTCCAATCCTTTAGCTCAGTGGTGGGTTAGGAAGTAGGGTTAGGGGTTGGTAAAGTAAAGCCCCCATGTCCTCTGAGGAACGAAGGGGAGGCGCTCATATCATTTTCTGGGCCCTAGAGCCGGCAGTGGACGAATTCCAAGGTCCTGGACACGGGGCCAGTGCACCGCAGGACTTGTCGTTTACTTCCCAGCTTACTCTGGTACCAAATTCTACTGCTTGGTGACAGAGGCACGGTGTGCGCAAACAACTTGCCCAGGGTTTCGTTACACGGGGTCATCTCAGGAAGCTCGAACCCACAATCGTTAGATTACAAGACAAGCGAGCTATCGAATGGGCCACCGTGTTGCTATGGTTTCGCAATATTATAAGACCGCAGTAGATCCAGTTTCGTTCGCTGCATTTTCTCATCGGAATTTGCTTTAAAATTGCCAACCAGAGCGACTAGGAGAAAGCAGAGCACCCATTTGAACCCAACATCCTCAGCAACCTACCTGCATTGAGAATCAAGTCCACCTAAAAACCCGAGTCAAGTAAGGCTCTTAACAGCAGTTGCCCCGCATAATATCCCCTTGCGAACACAAGACGAAAACCGTTAAGCCGATCTGAAGATCATTCGCAGGCCTTCGTCTGTTACTAGCGTCCTACGTCGTTTAGCAACCAGCACCTCTCTAATACAGACGCCGTCGACAAGTGTAAGGCTTACTCGTTCCTGATCTGCAAATCACTTGAGCCTTGAAAACGGCCTCAATTGTTACCAATGTACGCTTGCGAAGTAGACAGAGCTTTCTTAATCGCCACCAGTTTAACGCCGATGCAAGTGATCTCTTAAGCCTAACATTCGGTGTCAAAGGGCGACTCAGAGGGAGACCGAGTTGGTCGCGTTTGAAGTTTTGAAGCACTCGATCAGTAAGTAGTCGTCATGTATGTATGTGATATGTATGTATGTGTTATATATGTATGTATATATGTATGTATGCATATATGCTTGTATGTACGTATTTGTGTGTACGTATGTGTGTATGTATGTATGTAAGTGTATAGGTATGTATGGATGTATCTATGTGCATGTATGTATGTATGTATGTACGTATGTACGTATGTATGCTTGTATGTACGTGTGTGTACGTATGTGTGTATGTAAGTGTGTATGTATGTATGTATGTGTTATGTATGTATGAATATATGTATGTATGTGGTATGTATGCATGTATGTATGCATGTATGTATGCATGTATGTGTGTATGTATCTATACATGTGTGGGTATGTAGGTATATATGTATCTATGTGTATGTATCTATGTATGTGTGTATGCATGTATGTATATATATATATGTATGTATGTATGTATGTATGTATGTATCCAATCACTTATGTAGGGTATTTATGAACTTCGCAAATGCTCTGTATGCCGGTGCTTCTGATTTATAACTCGCGACCGAACTCAGTCAAGTGAGGTGAGGGTAGAAGTCCTTCTGGTCTGAGCCTCAAACGCTGCAGCTCCAGCCCCATAAGTAGGTCATTTAGGGAAGCCCCATAAGTAGGTCATTTAGGGAAGCCCCATAAGTAGGTCATTTAGGGAAACCCCATAAGTAGGTCATTTAGGGAAGCCCCATAAGTAGGTCATTTAGGTGACGGATCCAGTCATAAAAATATCTCTACTTGGTAAGGTTAGACCCTATGTGAAAACTTACAAGAATTGGATCACAGTTAATTCCAAATCCTACCCCCATTCCTCTTCTTCCTCTTCTTCTTTTCAATCCTCCAAATCCCGCTTCAAACGCCACCCACCGCAGCAAACGACCTGTAAGGAGTTTGATTTCTTTTCGTTGATGATTTCCTGATCTTATGGCAAAATTAACACCAACGAAATATGTCTTATTTAAATAAGAAAACTAAAGAAACATAATTAACCCACAACTAAACAATCGTCTAAGGATCAAATATATAAAATTAACCCCACAGGGAAACACAGGACAGTTTCAACATCTTCGTTTTCTTTACAACTTTAGCATACGCACCATTCGCCCTAAGCCGTGTGGGAGGGCAACCAACTCTGTTGCGTGTCCACCCTAATGTCCACCCCGGTGGCTCATGACCAGATAGGCCGATGACTGATCTATCCTTGAATCGAGGTGGGGAAAAGGGGACAATGGAAGATACAATTGAAGGAGAATGGGAAAAGAATTGGAGATGGGGAATGCGAACTGATGGCAAGTGAATAGAAAAGGCGCTTAATATGGGATATGTGATACTTTACCTACTTACTTACAGCGCCTTTTGGGTGCGTTGCAAATGCGGCTCTGATCAATATCACCTGTATACCTTACTCGTGTTCTCCCCAGATATAGCTTTGCGAGAAACGTGCAACCAACACAGAAAGCCCAGGCAAGTAGCCAACCTATCTCTCCCGGCCTGGCCACTCCTCCCCCTCCTTATCCTGCTCCTCCTCCTCCTGTTCCTGCTCATCAGCATACAGAGCAGGTAGCGGGGTCATCGTCTAATTGAAATGGACCGAAATTGCGTTGATAAATTTCCCAAATCGCGTCTTCCTACTCAGAAACTTCGCCACTGGGTCCCTGATTAAGCAATTTCCCATTTTGTAGAGTAGGTTCCGCTAGCTTTCCGTGCTAATAACTCCTCTCTTAGGGCACAGCCGAAAGCTATAAATCTTTAGCATCATCGTCGGATGCGGCTATAGCAGCCAGCCGCTTCCCAGCCAGCCAGCTAGCCTCCGTATCTGACCATTTATGGGACGCCAGCAGCTGTGCAAGGGGAATCAGCGCTACGCCCTATCACAGCTCGATTCCATGAAACGCCGCCGCAGAGAAATTAGTCCCACGAAAAATGTACTCATAAAAAGTCTTTCTCCTAAAACTACATAAGTCCAAAGCAAGATTATTGCCAACAGTAAAAGCACGTTTAGGAATCTTTCTAAATTTGAGAAATTCTTTGTGTGCAAAAAAGTTTCTAGGAGCCGATGACTCACGGAGGCTGCCCGAACAAAAGTAGCCTTCAAACAGGTGAACGCCCACCGTTTGCACTCAGACCAAAGAAATCGACAACGCGAGAATTTCCAGTTCACGTCTGCATCGGAAAATCTCCTAATTTTAATTTTCTCTTTCACTGCCTGTTATAAGCTTAAGAACGCAATTCTGGTTATCTTAGTGCATTTTTCACTGTACTAAACTGACGTTTTTCATAACTTTGTTGTAACTTACCTCTTCCAACTTGTTTGTGGTTCTTAGTATTGGCTGTTCTCCGGCTTCAATGTGCATTTTTGAGCTTAGTAAGGAAGGTATCATCAAGTTACAGTTGTAATGTATTGTTTAACTTCAGGCACAAATTCTAAAGTATTTCACACATGCGGTACTAGAATAATATTACAGCGCTATATAAGCAAATTTCTGGAGATCTATTAATAGCCCTGCCAATGGAAACGCTTGTCTTATTTGTTGTTTGACCGTACAACCAATGAAAAGACGCGTTGCATTTGACGCTGCGGAGTAATACAGAAGTTTGGCCTAGAAGTTCGAAATGTCAATCACTCGGGTCTTTCTGTCGATTGTCGGAGTTTGGTGTTGGGTGTCGTACATAGACATCATTTTCTTGTTTTTCCAATAAATTTTAGGCCCAAAACATTCGAAATGGTAAGAACTTCCATTTAAAGACGTTTCGTTTCAGTCGCGTGCAAGAAGTTTTTTTCTAAATGTTAGATTTGTTGGAGTTTGCAATCGTTACTGGTCTAGACTGTCGGACGCGCGATGGCTCATATGATATAGCGCTACGATTTATGAGGATTAATGTTTTAAACTGATGGAACTCATACAGCGCAGGTGTTTGGTGTAGACCCAGCAGTGTAATGCAATAGCAGTAGTGCGACTTATACAGCGCATTTTTTGAAGACTCGTAGGACCGAGAGAATTAGTAATTGCGAACGTTGGCATATTATTGGGTCACTGCATTCGCGTGCGCTGAGGGTTTTTGAGGGCAATGGGCTACATATACCAATCTTTAAAAATGCAGAAAATAAGACTTACCGTCATTACGCAGTTTTTAAGTAGCATCAGTTAGTTACTAAAGATACGAAGTACGGATAAAATGAGCATTTAGTCCATGCCGAAATTGGAGAGATTGCTTTAGACTAAAATTCAGAGTTTGCAAATATCACCTTTCCAAAACTGAAATTATTAGTAACAGCATACAGATTTAAAGACCTCTGCTTACTTTTAGTTGTTTCTTGAATGAAATGTTGTCCGTATTTCATGTACCTTTGACAATTTTTCGATTCAACTTTCTGGTTTCATCCTGCTGCCCTGATGTGGTAAGTTGTCTGCTCCCAATTTGTCGGCTGTTCTCCCAGGTCCCGCGTTTTCTGTTTCATTATGGAAAGTTGGAGTTTGATGCCTGCATGATTTTTGTGGATAATCCTACGTTGTTTTTATAACTGGTTTTCATTTTGGTTTGTGCATGTTTTGGTTTTAATAACAAACTTTGTAACAGTTATTTTTTGATTTTCTAATCTGTTGTTAAGGCATGCATTGTGCAAATGTTCGAGTTTCGATGAAGGAAAGAGAGAGAGGAAAGGAGAGAGAGAGACAGATATACAGACAGACAGAGAAAGAGAGATCGAGACACCACAGGGAGACAGACAGATATGCAGTGTGACTTGGGAGGACGTCAAGCTGCGCTATGTAGATGGCCAAAGCTGACCTAAAATTTACCGTAACCTGAGCATCCCAAATTAGAAATTTAATAGCATGGACCTGACTCTTCCTATAACATTATATCATAATTTAACATAATGTATCGGAATTTGTCACATGTTCAATTTCCGTAACATCACCCTTACAGCTTTTGCTATGTTTTACCATAACCGCAAAACACAAGAATTGGCTGCATTGAGCATGGGATGGACATGTTTAATATTCAGTTAATCTTTTGTGGTTCTGAGAAGAGAGAGACAGACAGACAGAGAGTGAGAGACAGAGAGACAGACAGAGTGAGAGACATACAGAGGGTTGGAGACAGACAGAGAGAAGAAAGTTTGCGAGATTTTTTACGGATGTCAGTCAGTTTATTAGTCTGAAAAATATTTGTTTATATTTTTGCTGGTGCAACCTACAATTGTATTACTTGTTTTTTCAATTTAAAATTTTTTAATTATCACCCAGTACTAATTATAATTAATTAGGCTAAAAACATTGGTTACCCCTCATTATCAAATGTTTAATTTAGTCCAGTTCTTTATGATTTTATGTAATATTCTTCCAGCAGAATTTTCCTTTTTAATAAAACAATAATTTGCTTGTAAATATTAAGCATTTGTGTTTAATTTTGTTAATGCTATTTCCTAACAAACACTATTAGTTAACATCAGTATTTATTGCTCATTGTTGAGAAATAAATTGAACAAAATGTTTATGGTTTTCACTTCCTTACATGCATTCAAAGTTTTGTGTCATTGGTTGATGGTTTGATGCTCCACCCACCTGACCTAGTTACTGATAACGAAGTAGGTCAGGATGGTGATTCTTTGTTGAAGTCGGTGTGATTGCCCTACGGAGGAAGGTTCTCCAAGTGCTCTGTGTAAACATAAACGTACACGTTTTCCTACAGTGACTGTCCTTGACTCTGCTAAATTTTCAGTGAATTCATTGGGTGAGATCCTTCACCACTGCTGCGCTTTTGATGGGTGACACCATTTGAGGTCCCTGTGTGTGGACCGTGCTAGCCCGAGATTCAAGTCTGTGATGTTCTGACACAGTTAATGTTAATTGTTGCTTTTCCTAGAATTTGCAACCGTGATTGGGTTTGAAATGATGTGGGCGTATAAATAGACAAAATTGTCACTTAATTCTGTGGATTTTAATTTAAATGAAACTATTTGTCTGCAGTTTCTCGTATGCTGCTCACGTTTCTGTTTTGTTTGCTTTCAGAGAGCTTTGATCTGTTGGCCCTTGAAGAAGAGATGTCGCAAAATGAGTCGGATTTCCTGTGTCATGCATGACTGGTTTTCTCACGGAACTTAGTTTGGAGGCAGTGCCAAAGCTTAAGACTAGAATTTATGGATTTACTGTGAAGATGTGGGGTTTGATGTTGGCAGTGTTTTGGTAACAGAATTTCTGTTTTTATTCTCTGCTTGCAAAATAGAAAAAAACTATGAACTTTACTGGCTTTTATTACAATCTTTAACTTGTAATCGTAAACTCAAGATTTCTACAGTGCCCTATAAAAGCTAAGTTGTGGGAACCAGCTTATTCACAGGCGCACAGTCAAAATGAAATTGATGGGCAGGAGAGGTCTGGTTCAAGGTCAGGATCCAAGAGTTGGGCAGGCAGGCAGTCAGGTGGCTATGGTGGGTGGTGTTTGGAATTGGATCTGGAGGATGGATAAGAGGAAGAAGCAAAATCAGGATAGGATATGTGTAAGAGGAGTGTTTTTCGTTTTGAGTGCAGACCTATAGAGAGATTGCAAGGGATGAAGTGAATGTGAGTTCGTTTGATGGATCAGATAATTCTGGGAGTCGTGTGACCTTGTGACTTGGAGTTGTGTGACTTTTCTAGGCATCTGGAGTCTCTGTACAGCCCGACTGCGTCACGACCTTCAACGACATTAAGCTCGGCCACAAGTTTAGATACATCGTCTACTCACTAACCGATGACCTCACACAGATCCGGGTACTCAAGACGGCGCCACCTGGTGAGAACAACTGTTCGGTCTTAACTGTAATTATGATAAGAACAATTTAAACAGCGTTGTAATTAGCGAGTGGGAACTGTAAATGGTGTGGTATCCAGGCCCTGTTGGGGGCAGCAGTCAATTGGCTGGGGCCTCACATGGTAATGTGCCTCATCTTTACATACGTCTTTAAAAAATCTAATTTAAAACAAGAAGGAAATGTTCTTATATGAACCAAAGATTTTCTGTTTATGATTCTGTAACTAGCAACAAATGTTTCAAATTTTTGTAATTTTTAAATTATTAATATTGATTTCACCTTTTTTGTATTATAATTCACAACTGCGATTTAGTAGGCTTATGATGTGCATGCTTCGAGATTGGGTTCTGAATTTGCAGTGAATGTCTGAAGGGCCCTGGTGGGTGGCACCCATTGTAACGGGCAGAAGCTGTGAAAGATCTCACCTGATAAATCAGTTGAAAATGAAAAGGGTGGAGGCCATACGATCGCTGTAGAAATATTTTTGCATTTACACGTATAGAGCCGACCCAACAGATTATGTCTCTGTCGTAATTGTAAAGTTGAGATTTCTACAGCTCCCAATGAAAGGTAAGTTGTGTGAACCAGCTTATTTACAGGTGCTCAGTCAGAACAGAATCGATAGGCAGAAAGGGTTCGGTTCCAGGTCAACATCTAAGAGTCGGACACGCAGGCAGTCAGGCGGTGGGTGATGTTTGAATTGGATCTGCAGGTTGGATAATGGGAATAAGAGGAATCAGGATAGGATTTGTGGAAACAAAATTTTTCTCTGTGTAGGATTCGATAGTTGAATTGAGTATTTTGGCTGTTCATGGCTGTTTCGTTTGGTTTCTTGTGTAGCTGCGTCCTATGATAACTTTGTGGAGGAGTTGAAAGAGGCTGAGGACTTGCGACAGTGTCGATACGGTATTTTTGACGCTCAGTATCAGTTGAGTGATGGACAACAGCGCAGCAAGCTCGTCTTCTTTCTCTGGTTGGTTTTAATTGTAATAATTAGTAGTTTAGCAACAGTTGATGTAATGTAATGTAATGACGACAATTTATATAGCATTGTAAGTAGCAGGCTACTTCTAGGGTGCTTTACAAAGTCAAAAGTCAGCCTAAGTACTAAGAGTTATGCAGTAAATAGAGTTACTCTTTCATGAGTCAATCGCAGAATGTCAATATGGTGTTTTGAGTGAGCCAGGCGGTCTGTGGCAGCAAATTGCCCAACATTCCCACAGCATCCTTCCCTGCATGAGACATAACACTGTGTTGGTGCAGTTGGATAAATAGCACCTTAGCCTGTGATTTTCTAATGTAATACCCATTCTGTGGTTTGAGCTGGACTCGTGGTCTGCCTTATTTTTGACTCTGGTAAAGGTGGTCCCTGAAAAACTGAGAAAACTTGTTACTATTATAGTTGTGGTCTTTCTTTGCTTGTCTTTCTTTCATGTCTTGTGAACAACTTTTACCTGCACTTACTGAAATGACAAAGTGTTGGTTTGCTGCTTGAAGGTTGCAGCCAACGGAGCAGCTGAAATCATTAGTTAGATTTGTGAATCCTTCTTTAGCCATGTAAAAATTTGCTTCTTTTCAAGTGGCGTTTAAAGACGGTATGTAAACGTCAGGAGGCTTAATATTAGATGTGTTTGGATTGCGTAGGAGTCCGGAGAATGCAACTGTGAAACAAAAAATGCTCTACACGAGTAGTAAAGATGCCTTGAAGAAGTCACTACGTGGTATTGGAAAGGAGATCCAGGCGTGCGACTATGGTGACCTCGCCTGGACAAATGTGATGGAAAACCTGCTGAGGACCGAGGTTGCACATTAGGAGCCAGCTGCTCGTCCGAGGGAAACAGGCGCTGGATAGAGAAGAACATTTGATACACCACTACCACCGCGTACTAAAACAGAACAATTAGATGTGCTAGTAAAACGGCCCAAAACCTATTCTGTAGATGTGGTACGAATTTATGTGCGGCTGGAATTGAACGTAAGTTATTTGTGCTGTCACTTCAGACGAGTTCGATTACTCAGTTTCTATTCCTCTGAAGTTTAAAATGCCTCAGGCAAACGCTGCCTGCCTTGGCTATAAGTGTTTTCTAGATTATGCATTGAACATCTTTTGAAGTTTCTTGGTGGAAAGCAGAATGACATGGTGCTCTTGCTTCGCAAATGTGTTTACACCTTTTTACGACATCATAACAATAACACCGTACTGCATGTTACACTGTAAAACCAGATTTGCATAGGATGCCTAGCATGCGAGGTTTTAGAGTCGTAGAAGCCTTTTCGACAAATGCGCATGTGGCATGTTCAGTGGAACAATTTCTGTACTAAAAATAGACAATGTGTTCTGAGCGCTGTGCCTGAAAATCTGGCAAATGCACAGCTGAACTGAATTCAAAATCACCGACTTGCACACTTACCCCAAAAAATAATCTACTTTGAGATTCGTGGTCTGTGATCTGTGTTTAAATACGATCTCTGAATATTTGTTCAGTTTTTAAGTTACATCCTCCGAGTTCTTGGCACATGTTCCTATCGCAAGTCATTTGCAATGGCAATCTGGGTGGACAAGTCTTTTACGAATGAAGTAAACAAATAATAAAATTGTGAATCTCTTGAAAATAAAGAACTGTAGTGGTCGTCTCGTGTTGTAGTTTTATTTTAAACAAGTAAAAACATTCGGCAAGAGAAATGCTCGAAGATTCCCTACACAAACCACGGCAATGACTGTTTGATACAAGAATTTGATTATTCACAGAAACTGCTGGAACATCCTAACGTTACTTGTGGGAGCCTCGTAAACCAACCATGTTCCACCAAGATTGCTTTAGTACAAGGTTACACAGTAGAGGTGGTAATTCTGGATCCATGTTACACTCATGTTACATGTTACACTGTGGGAATTCATGTTAAAATGAATTCTTAGACGATCTTCAAGCGGTTATATAAATTCCCCGATACATACATCCCAAACCAGTAACAGTGTAAACGCATACTTCTTGATTAGATTATGTAATAGTAATGGATGGTCTAGTGGTTAGTGTGCTCGACCACCAACCCAGGGCAGAAAGACACCAGAATTTATGCTCTGCTTGTGCCCCTGGTAAGCTGAGCCATAACAAGTAAACAGACTGTACATTGTCCGCAGAATGATCTGGCAGCGAGGCTGCTGAAAATATGACACCATTTCTGACGAGTATTTGGCTTTGGGGGGACATGAGTGAAAATATTTTACATCAAAATGCAAATTGAAACTACAAAATAAATTTACAAAACAATATCAATTACTGCAAAACTACGTTTTAACAATATCGAACAACTTTCACGTTGGCCACAACAAACTGCCTTGATCGGCCCTGGATACACAGTTTTCTAAAATATCCAGTTAAAACTATGACCTACAACTAGATGTAGTTTTTAACAAAAATTCCTCATCTCGGTTAGGTTACTCTGATTGCACAATCCAACAGATTCTACCAACATGATTGCCTAAAAAAGCAATGATACATCATATCCTAAAACAAACTATATTGAAAGCAAGCAACACATGTTTCATATCATAAATGCATAAAAGAACAAAAAACAATATATTAAAAATACTAATTCACGAGACAAGAGAACATTTTAACATCTTTCCTATAATTATACATTACAGATGTTGTACAGATTAAAAATTAAAATATATCAACCTCTTGCAACTGACGATTTGATAAAACAAAACCAATTTAATGAAGAGCTCAGTGACACTGATTTACAGCTTACAATATCAAGCAAATATTGTAGAGAAAACGAGTTGTATCACATAAACAACTTTATCTGCGAGTTTGTTTACGAGCTTTGCTGGAAAGCTGTGGCACTAACTCACGTGCGCGAACTCGCGCACTGTCCGGTCGGCTCCGGTATGCTTTTGCGTCATACAGTTGAAAGTTTCTGTCATATTCGGTCACCCAATCCGGATCGTCGAACTCGTCCGTGTGCACAAAAATCCCGACTGGCTCCGAGGTGGTCAGTCGCAAATGGTCGGCAAGCTGAGCTGATTTTCCCACCAATGCTTGGCCATTCTTTCCTTGGGTGCGATGCTGTTGGCTGGCTGTTCTTCGGTTCTTCTGAGCTCTCAGTGCAGATGGATAAATCTGTTAAGTAGGTTAGTAAGGGATGAAATAACTGGAAAACATCTTTATTAAACAGACATTTATAACGCGCGCTTTTAACAAGAGCCTCAAAGGCGCGTCTTAACTGGTTGTTGAGGTTTACCTCAACTGAATTTAGCTCCAGTATTCAGAGGCGCTATTATGGTTTTTAATATCTCGGTGTAAGCTCTCCTAGGGGCCAACCAGACTTTGGTGACTGGAATATTGAAAATTGTGATTGGGGCCCATTGTATTTTGCACTAAAAGGGTCCCTCGGTGTTTACACCAAATACACGATGTTAAAAGCGCCTCTGCCAGTATCTCATCTTGGTCCAAAACAAGAGATTTTAAATTTAAATTGACATATTTTTCAAACAAATGAGATTTAAATCTACAATTCTATTTAAATAATAAAATAAAAATGCATTCACTTCTCTTGCTGCTCGGACGTTGTGTGTCAGTTTCTTTCCCATTTCCTTTACGTCAGCTTCATATCCATAGGGAACGAACGGAGCAGGAAGAGACCTCTTCTCAACATGAAGATTCATCTCTCTGTCTGTCTGAGTCTGCTTGTTCGCAACTGGACGGGCAGATGCTACCAAAATCACAAAACCAACGTAATCAGGTGACTGTTCAACCATTCCTATCCTGTTCCACTTCTTTCCCTTATCTATCGTGCTGAAATTGTTTTGACTGAGCTGTGAATAAACTGGTTTCCACAACTTAGCTTTCATTGGAGGATGCAGAAATCTTGAGTTTACAATTACCTGATCCATCGGATTTTGACCAGGGTTTTGCAACAGCTTACAACTATTTATGATGATTACGCTTGATTCAACCATCAATCAATATCTTGTGCATCATGATAACGATGCTACAGAAGCCATTAGATTTATTAGATTAAATACACGCTACCAGAGGCCAATCAGCCACCAATTGTATCATAAAAACCCTCACCAGTTCTTCTAGCTGGTTCTTCCACAAATTCTGGTTCGATTATATGCACAACGGAAGCTTCGCTTTCGCTTTCAGACCTCCCATCATGCTCCTCATCAGTTTCTTCTCTCTCATCATCCGATTCCTGCTGACTCGCGTCTCGTGTCGACTCCCTTCGAAACTTTCCTTCATTGATGTTCTCCTCCTGTTTACCACTCATTCGCTTTTTGTATAAACGATTAAGCTTTTCGTGTTTATACTGCGTATGGGTGAGACGGTTGGATCTGCCGAGATCCTCGCAGCTCTGGTCCGATCCAGAATCGGACTCGATGTCCTCTGGGTCCCACGCAAATGGTTCCGGATTGTGCTCAACAAATCGCCTCTTCTGCTCCGTTCGAAAGTCGAGGTTGTGCTGGTAAGTTGTGGCCGAGCACGAGAAACGGGACTTCTTGAAACTGCGTCGATACTCTGTTTCGCAGCGGACAGCTTTTGGTGGCAGCATTTTCGCTGTAACAAGTCTGATGCAGTCGGTGAAATTTTTCCGCCTAAAAAAGGTTGGTAATTGTTAAATGACACCAAAGCAGTTACTTGTAATGACATCTAATATGAATTCTTCTCTGACACACGTTCAGACACAGAGAATCTTTCTGTGCCCTTGACGAGTTCCCAAGACACAATACACAAAAGTTCTGCTGTGTCCATATGTCCCTGTGAATAAGCTGGTTTCCACAACTTAGCTTTTGTTGAGTGCTGTAGAAATCTTGAGTTTACGATTACAATTTGGTCGTCTGATTGCCCTGCTCTGGTTATACTGAGAATTAGAACTGTTTGGCAGTTGGACCTAAATTTTGAAATTCTCTCCCTGCATCTGTTCTGTTTACGGTTTGGTCATGATGCACCATCAGTTGATGACATGTTCATTAAATACTAGTGCTTCAGAATATGTTACTTACAAAAACTTTCAAATATCAGCATAAAACACAATCAGTCCCACTCTTTAACTATTAACGAGACTTGCACAGTACAAATACTTGACCAAATGCAATATAAATCTAGCGCTATATCAACGGAATTAAAGGTCCACTGGGACATCCCAATCATATGGTATCCCCATAAATCAAATTTACCTGTAACAGATTTTAAAAACTAAACAAAGACAACCGCTTTATATTAAACAAGAAATAAAATACGCACGGCAAACGACAAATAAATAAAACTTAAGTAAAACGCCAATAATACGAAACTGTAAATCTAACTAATTGATCGCTGAGCACAAACAAACAAACGTTTCGCTACTCAGGAAGTTTACTATTTTATAGCGCATTTCAAAATGTTCACCATATTGACCAAGTATACATAAACTATGTAATGACTGGAGTTAGCTTAACCGGCTTAACCTAAACCAATTAATGATTCTTAAATAACTCTTATTTAGCTCATTAACGGTCATGCTTTACAAGGGAATAGGTAGATGACTATTAATATTGCTTTATCTTAAATCGTGTCATTTATTATATTTATTAAACTAAGAAAGATAAACATCAGTTTATTTTCCTTGCACAAACCGATTAATTTATTTTAAAATATATTTACGCAGCAATAACAGAGGATGAATCGCATTACACACAAATTTCTAATTAATTGTGTAGACAAGCGCTACAAAATTTTATGTTCAGTTTGCAATGAAACTCACCCTTGTCATGATTGGCTCGTGTTTGAGACGGCGTGATTTGTCGTATTGTGAGTTTACACTATCAATTTTTATGTATGTTTGCGTATCTTTCCATATTTAATACGGCCAATAGAATTATCGGCAATGAAGGAATTTTAAAGGACTCATTGATTGGAAAAGTTTTAAGGGAGTTGTATGTGGGTGTTGGAGATTATGTAATTGGTAGAGTTTCGCCCGACAACCAAAAGGTTTTTCGGTGAATCCTCAGTTAAATGCAAAGGAATTTATTCGATTTATACGTTTAAAGTCTTGAATTCTAAAATAGTTAGACTCCGAGTGGGGTTCGTTTTCCTCACCCTTTAGACGGCAATCGTCATATTATCCGAAAATCCAGTGCAGAATTCTGATGTAATATTAGCTTCACTAAACCAAACTGTTTATTTTATGGGTTGACTGGAAACTTACTGAAACGAGTATGTTCTAACGCTTTCAGCAGGCTTACCCAACGTCTCTGGCTCGAGAAACTAACCTGAAACTGTTTGGTTGTGCTGTTCCATTGGTTGATGACTGTTTGGTTGTGCTGTTCCATTGGTTGATGACTTAGGCATCAGAATCCAGTGTGCAGTGGAAGTTATTTGTTATTACAAAAAGATGTAGTAAATGCGTAATAACTATCTGTTTTAATTACACAGATCTGTTCAATATTGCTACTCCTTTCTAAGATGCCACGATACAACAAACTCCAGCTCCAGATTTTGTCGCTCTACCGTCAGTTTCTTCGCGTTGCACGAGAAAAACCCGGCACAGCAGAATACATCAGGCAGGAGTTCCACCGAAATGCAACGATACCTAAAGTCGAGATTCTTCGGATAGAACACCTCTACCGGAAGGGACTGCGACAGCTCGAAAGCTTCAAAAAGTCGACTACGAAAGGTGTCGGTTATTTTCGACCACACAATGAGGACAGGCAGAAACAGTAATTGTGGTGTATGCTTTGAAGAGCACACTGTCTGTTAGGCAACAACCCAGATCAGTGTTCCTCCGAAACTGTTCCACAGTCTCCAAATTCTCCATTCGCACACCTACTGTCGTTCACCCAGCATCATTTGCCTCCAAACGGTAAACGTAGGGGTACATGATTTCCTATAGGGACCGTATGGCCTCGACCCTTAAAGCTTTCCATTGAGAATCAAAGAACCACCTCTACAAGAAATCTTAGCCCGATAGATCCAAGCTGCCGCCTGTCTGTATAAGTCTTGCACATCCAATCAGCTACCTTCCAATTCCAAACACTACCCTCCGTAACCGCCTGCCTGCCTGTTGGATTTTGACATGGAACTGAACCCTTCCTCCCTCTCGATTTTGTTTTGACTGAGCACCTGTGAATAAGCTGGTTTTCACAACTTAGCTTTCATTGGGCACTGTAGAAATCTTGAGATTACGATTACGACTTCACGTGTCTCAGAGTAAACACAGCCCACCTTAACAGCTCCTCAGCCACCTTCCCTTCTGGTCCCCTAGCAACCTGACTTCATTCTTGATAGAGTATCACTGGACCTCCCCACTGAATTGATGTAGCACTCGAGAAAAAGCTTTTTCCCTGCGCTCAGCTTTACACAGCACATTAGAAAGTTTCGAGCTTATGAGATCTCAGACGTACTTTACACAGTTGCGGCCTGTATATGATCCGATCAGGATGTAATGTAGGCAGAACTGTGTGGCTGCTGTTCACAATGTCTGCTTAACTGGCAGAAGGCAAAGTTTGTAGTGGAGTATTTTTGAGCACTTGGTGTCTGATGTGAATTAGACATAATACTGAGGTGTGTTACAGTAAGAACGTTGGTTGATTGTGCACTTGTTCAAATTTCTAAGTTTCCAGTTATCTGAGAGAATTGTACTAAAGTTCTACTTGTGTTGCTGTTCCGTAATGTGAATATCACCGGATTTGATAACACTTTTAGGTGGCTCACAGTAGGTAAAAATGTAACTGTAAGGGTACTTGATTTTCTATAGCAACCGTATGGCCTTGACCCTGCTCACTTTGCAGTTAATTGATCGGGTGAGATCCTTCACCACCGCTGCCCAGATGAATGGGTGCTTTGCAATTTAAGATCTCCGTGTACAAACTGTGCTAGCTCAATACTCTGATCACTGAAATACACCAGAAAACATTCCTCTTTGACAGATCCTAACCTGACTCCCCTTCTTCCTCTCTGCTCCAATCCCCGACATCACCCACTGTAGCTGGCTCACTGTCTCAGCCTGACTCTTGGACTTTGACCTGGAACTGAACACTTGTCTATCGATTTGTTTTGACTGAGCCCCTGTGAATAAGCTGGTCCCTGTGACGTGGCTTTCGTTGGGTGCTGTAGAAATTTCGATTACAATTACCAGAAACTTGTAACGTTCTCTGTGTGAGCCATATCGAGAACCACCTTATTGTAATTGTAAACTCAAGATTTCTAAAATGCAGCTCTCAGGAACCAGTTTATACACAGGTGCTTTATCAACAAAAAAAAACATAACAAGGTTGTGCTATGAGTTTATTTACCGTAGGCGAATTAATTTCGGAATTAATATCATCGTGTTATATCAAGATTCGTTTTGTAATGAGTTGTTTTATAACGAGTCTCCATTGTACTTAAATTCAGTTTTACAAGTTCAGGATAAACACAAGGATGTTTTCGAAGATTTCGAGTCTGGAGTTCTGTGCGCAGTTACAAAGTTAACAATGATTTACAAAGGAACGTTGGATTCGTTCCTCGTTCTTAAAAAATTCCACATTCGATGCAATTTTCCAGATTTTATTGAGAATTCCATATTGCATCAGGTAAAGGTTTTAGGCAGCGTTACCCTTGGTGACAGTTGAACTCTAACTGAACGTTCAGAGCGCTCTGGCATTAAATCAGAGTGTTGCCCAACAGTGAACGATTTGATAACTCCGCTCGTATTGCACTGACTGACACAAAAGGATTTTAATGTGGAGTATCATGCAATGCATCCGATGAAATCGTTTGAGTTCCTACAGAAACTGTTATTTAATATTTATAAACATCTTTTCCAGTTCGTGCACTTGACATAGAACTGTTGTGAAATTCTGGTTTCTCTTCTCTGCCTCCGGGCATAATAAAATACTTATTACTCCGGGTAGCCGGCTGTCGTACAATTCGTAGTCACAACTTGGTTTTGAAACTCTCCACTCATGTATACAAATGTTCGAGAATTTTAATACGCAAAATCCACCTACATTGACTGAGCGATGTTGAGGAAAAGCTGATCAAGCAAATGCAATAGATTTTTAGACTGACGGAGGACTCGCTCCAACTTTCTTAGCAATAGTTTTGCTAAAACCATTTTCGTCTCTGACGCTTCGAAAACTTCAGCTGGAAAATCCAAGCCTCGTCGGTCTTTTGAGTTAAAAGCTGCATTTTCTCCAAACGACCATTGGTCGCGGTTTAGAGCCAGATTCTTGTGCTAGCCAGACACCCGCAGTAAGCACCGTAAATGTACACGTTTTTCTATAGCGACCGTATGGCCTCGACACCGGTCATTTTTCAATGAATTAATGGGGTGAGATCTTCACCACAGCTGCCCTTTTGAATGGACACCAGGCCATTTTAGGTCCCCGAGTACGGACCGTGCTATCGTATTCTTATTCATGTCGGCTTCAAGCGTTTGTCTCAATCGACCGTGATGACCGTGTTTTGCGATGCGCTGGTCTCGTTGAACAGCTCCATGCCAGACTTGAAACACGAATCAGTGTCAATATCATAAAGTCGCCTCAACTGGAGTCACTTCGAGAGGTAAGTCAGTCGCTGAGACTAAATCATCAACAAAGAATGAAATTTATTAACACTTAGCCAATCATAGATGGACAGGGATTACTACTGTTAGCTGTTTCTGTCTCCTCTGCTGGCTCTGTGACATCGTTTAGGATAGACCTGAAGTCTCATCGTTGTCGGATTAACTGTGTGTTATAATAACGGCGCTATAACAATCCTTCTAGATTAGCCTAGATTTGAGTCATAGAAAGAAGAAGGAAAGAATAGCTGTCCGTTGAGCTGCTAATCCATGGGTATGAAGTGTTAGCGATTTCATTTTCTTGGCCCCGGCATATGAGGGCGTGGCCAGTCTTCTTCTGCGCCGTCTGATCTTCCACCGACAGTGAATGCTTTATACAGTTGGGTTCGTGAGAGGGCACAATATAAATACGGACAATATAAATATATAAATTATAATATAAATATAATAACAATATAAATAGTCACATATGAAGTTTAAAATGCCTCGTACGTTATTTTAACGGCGCTACATAAGTTTCGAGATCAGAATGAAATTACTTTTCATCTGCTCACTTTTTTTCGGAGTTCGGTAACTGAAAAATGCAAACACAGCATTTTATAAAATTCACGTTTTGACAGTTTTATTACAAGAACTGAGTGTCCTAGTGACGACGATATGAAGGATGGGGTGAGAAGGAGGATGAGAAGAAAGACAGAAGGAGGAGGAAGGAAAGGAGGAGAAGGAGGAAGAAGAGGATGGCTGTATGCTCCCCAGCCAATTGAATTTTCGTCCTTGACCTAGCGTTGAACCCAGGAGACTATGCAAATACAAGCAGCTGGTCTAACCACTAGGCATGTCATTTAGGCGTTCAGGTGAGATAGACTCAATCAAACGCCTAAATCCCACATCAAATGATGCCTATCTGACTAAGGTTCGTAGTAAGCCCCGCCCTCGCAAAGGAAGCTCCACCTACTTTATGCAAATGACTTCGACTCATCGTTGATGAAGATAACAAAACGAAAACCAGTGGGACTTACTTTTGAATGGAATCCGCGTGGCTTGGTCCGAAATATTTCACATTTTCTGCAAATTAAAACCAGACGCTTGTCACAAAACGATTCTCTTGTAAGTTTACTTTACTTATTAAGGGCAAGGTACGTAAAATAAAGTAATCGGAAATTTATCACACAGCTTTGCCAGTCATATTACTAAAATGCGTGGTCTGGAGTATGAACCATAGGTGTATTTCTAATCAAGTCTAATCAACTCTAATGAAATCAAATCAAATCTAATATAATTTGAGTTAAACTTCTATACCTCACAAAGGGAAATTAATCTCAGGTTCAAATCATCGCCAAAGGAAAGGTTCAAGTTTGTTTTCCACTAGTTCGACTTGGGAGCTATAAAATGAGTGCATCTACTGTACCCTGTCGGTCTGGTTTACACAGTGACTTCTTCGTTGCCTCATTGATTCAGCCGATTTATCAATCAATCAGTCAATGAATCATTTACATAATTTGTGTAGCGCCTATAAAGATTCTGTTCCTCGTTTATTTACCGAATCGCGCAGCTTCCGTTCGGAACCTCTTTCGTTTGATGGTCTTGACGACGAGTGAAATGAAGAGGACGATGACGACGAGGAGGACGACGGACGTCACGAGGATTCCTATCATCGTATCCGTGATCTGCGAACTCGTATTGATCGGATCTAGCACAATCAGTCAATCAATCAACTGGTCAATCGATTAGTCAATCGATGAAACAAGCAATCAAATGATTCATTAGCCAATCGTGCAGTCATTGTCATCTGCTTTTTCTCTTATTCTTCTTCGTCCTCATTTAGCTCATCCTCATACTTCTCCTCATGCTTCTCCTCATGCTTCTCCTCATCTTAATCTTTCCTTCAATTTTATCGAATTTCCTCCTACTCCTCCTCTTTCCCCTTCTTATCCTCCACATCTTCATCTTTTCTTCATCACTATCCTCCTTCTCCTCCCACGCCTTCTTCTGCTCTTTCTTTACTTCTCCTTCTCCTCTTTCTCCTCTTTCTTCTCCTCCCTCTCCTTCTCCTCCCCTTCTTCTCATTCTCCTCCTCTTTCTCCTTCTCCTCTTACTCCTCTTCATCGCCTTCTCTTCCTTCTTCTCTGCACCATCGTCATCCCATTTATCCTCAATCACCCAAGAAACATCAACCAGAGGACCTACCCCCCGTGTAGAAGGTGAGCGTCGGGCTGGGATCGCTGTATGCGCTGCCACTCCAGCTGAGAACCCGGAAATGGTAGGTGGCCCCTCGTGACGCCGTCTTCCACTCATACCACGTCCGGTCCCCCTTCTCCATCGTCAGTTCGACCCACTGGCCGACCGTCCTGTACTGGATGACGTAGGAGCGGATGGGGGCGAAGGAGTCCTTCGGGGGGAGCCAGGCGATCAGGAGACCCTCCCTCTGCTGCTTTACGGTGATGTTCAGAGGGGGGTCCGGGCGACGACCTTCACGGGTCCAAAAAACACTCGCGATCAGTATTAGACAGACCTACCTGAAGGGGCGCTATATAAATGTTCTGAATGAATGAATGATTGGATGAATGAATGAATGAAGGTTATGTTGAGGTCATCATTAGTAAATCGGTTAACAGATCGTTTAGATAGTCAAGTATTGAGCAGGTTAATTTGTGAGGTACTTAAAAAGCGCTACATAAAGTGTTCTGATACATACGCACATACACAAAATAAGTAATAGGCCATGGACATTTAACAGGTAAGCTAAGGTAAGTTGAAGTGAGGAAAGTTAAAGTTAATTAAGCTAAAGTGAAAGAAGTTACTGTGAGGCGAGTTCTAGCAATGCAACTGTGCAGTTCAATAGTTAAAAGGCAAAAGGTAAGGTCCGATACGGTAAGATATGAAAAAGGTAAGGCGAGGTAACTGAAGGTAAGCTTGGTAAGGTGACTAAGATATGATGTTGGCGATGATGATGATGATATCATGGCGACGATATTGGCGATGGTGATGAGTGGTGATGATTACCTGAGTGATAAGGGATGCTGTCGGATGGAGCTTCACTGTTCGGGTTGCGATCGGTTTGCAGCTGTTCCGTCGATGTATTCAGAGCTAACCAATCCAATCAAATCCAATTCTATCCAATTCAATCCAATTCAATCCAATCCACCATTCAACGACTGATTTGATATTTATTTTGCTCGTTTATACAGACATACAAACGTACATACACATACATACATACATACATATATACAATACATATATACATACACGCATGCATAAGTATTCAAATATTCATACATACATATATATATATTGAATACAAAGTATAGGTGATGATGATGGTGGTGGTGGTGATGATGATGATGATGATGCCGATGACGACGGCGACGGTGATGATTCCAGATGTTGAAGACCATTCTATTCCAACATTGGTCAGGTGGAGAACACCTCTGAAAAGTTTTCCCACAGAGGTGCTACATAAATATTTCCTAACGATTACGATTACGATTACTGTGACTGACATACGCAGCGTTGCCGTCGTGATAATCTGGCTGAAGAGTTCCTGCCCCACTTGGTTGCGAGAGAGAACGGTGAACTGGTAGACAGTCTGCGGTTGAAGCCGGTACAGGGTCATTGAGTACGTGTCGTTCGGTACAACCTGCATCGTCTGCCAGTTCTCCCTGTAGTTGTCCTGGATTCGATACCTACTGACGCAACACATCACGTGACTCAATTAGATTAATTATTCATAAGACCGACATGGCTTACATACCATATAAGTCATTGGAATTAGGCTGCCAGTTCTCCTTGTAGTTATCCTGCTGGATTCGATACTTACTGACTCAACACATCACGTGGTTCACCATGATTCATAAGATCTCTGATACCAACCAATCATAAGTCATTGGAATTAGGCCAAAATGGCCGATATGGTCTACCATAAATGGCTAAAGAAGTTAGGCAACGGTGGATAAGTAAGTTGAAAGAGATGAGTCTTAAGTTTAGGCTGAATGACTTCAAAGAACTGACCGAACGAACTGAACTGGGCAGCAAATTCCAAAGCTTTGGATCAGCTACCGCGAATACTCTAGAACCCAACACTGTTCTTGTACGAGAGACAACACGAGTCATGGCATCCATTGATCGAGTGCGCTGTTTGCTGGTATGACGGTTGAGTATGGCGCACAGATAAGTCGGCTAATTTAAGTGTAGTAATTCGTTGACTATAGGAGAGGTTTTAAAATGGATTCCTTGCCTAATGGCAGCCAGTGTAATAAAAGCAATATTACCGTAATATCCTGATATTTCGGGGTCTCTGTTACGGCTCTGGCTTGAGATTTTCGAGCCATTTGTAGCTTGTTCAGCTCCCCCTTAACGACACCAGTGAGTATTGAGCCATTTTATGCCCTACCATAAATAACTAAGAAGACCGTTACTGCCTACCATAAGTGGCTTAAAGACCGTTGAGGCCTGCCATAAGGTGTGGCCGAGAGTACGTACCAGACGACGTAGTGATGTGGACGGCCGGCGTCAAAAGCAGGGAACCAGGATATCTTGGCCGAATCGGAAAACGTCTCAACGGTGACGTTGTATGGCGCATGCAAAGCGGTTACTATTCATACATCAACAGAAACAAGGTTCTTTAAAGGCTCCACAGACATAAATCAATCAATCTGTCAACTAGTGAGTCAGTCAGTCAGTAAGTAATGTAAACGTAAATTTCCGAAATTTGTCAGCGCCATATATAAAAGCGGAGTTCACCGACTCTACGTCAAGTCCGCAAAAGCCAGGTTGATCATTTTCGATGCCAGTCAAAATCCAAGGGATCAGTCAGTCAGTCAGTCAGTCAGTCAGTCAGTCAGTCAGTCAGTCAGTCAGTCAGTCAGTCAGTCAGTCAGTCAGTCAGTCAGTCAGTCAGTCAGTCAGTCAGTCAGTCAGTCAGTCAATCACTCATTTAGTCAATCGATCAGTCAGTCAGTAAGTCACTCAGTCAAACCACGCTTAAATGAGCCCGTGATTTTCTTAATCCACAAATAACATAATCCGCTATTAAATGTTCCGACCGATTAATCGATTAACAAATAAACAACCAATGCACCAAAGAATTAAACAACGAATCGATTCGTAACTAAATCCAAGACTCGACGAATCAACTAATACACGAATAACTGAACGATAGAATCGACAATAAATGGGAAAGCTGCTAACGTTCGACGATCAGCAGCGTCGTTGTGATGACGCTCGTCACGCTGTTTGTGGCGCTACATTCGTATCTTCCGTGATCTTCTTTGACAACGTGAGTTATCGTCAGATTACCGCCGTCGAGAACCAGTCTTCCCTTCGGAGGAAGCTGACCATCAACCTACAGGCAGAATAATCTCGTCGTAAACTCCAAATTTCTACAGCGCTACTTTAAAGCTGAGCACAGAGCACCAGCTTAATCACGAGCGCTGCGTCAAGTCAGTGGGGTTGTCCAAAGACGTCATGTCAAGAGCCAAGTCCGGTTGCCAGAAGACCAGAGAGAGGGAGGGAGAGAGATAGAAACAGAGACAGAGAAACAGAGAGAGAGAGAGAGAGAGAGAGAGAGAGAGAGAGAAAGAGAGAGTGAGAGAGAGAGAAGGGGTAAGGAGTTTTGTTAGGGTGGGTTGTGTCTCAACTTCGAAATATGTCTAAGACTTTATAAGATATTTAGAAGCTAGCCATCAATGCATCACAACTCTCGAATATCTCTCAGACTTAATAGCACTAGAGGCTAACAATTGCTAACAGTTGAAAACCACATGAAACATTCAAACCTTCAAAATAATATCTCCCAGTTTGTAAGAGAATTAGAAGCTGATTATTGACACACAGACGCACACACACACACACACACACACACACACACACACACACACACACACACACGATGTCTTGTGTTTGGGAATAGAGAATTGTGAATGAAATTATTAACCCTTTCAACTCAGAGACGAATGAAAGAAGGCAGGAGGCGAGAAACGGACAAATCTAACAGCGATTATTCAAATGCAAGTGTTGACAGCCAGACATCTTTTATTGGCGCCATATAAATCGTCCGTAACGACTTTATTGCTGTTTTAAGTCGCTTTCTGATTTTACAACACTGTGGCTGGCATGTTTATCCATTCCGTTGCCATGGCGATGCGTTGCTATAACAACTTAACGGCAGTAGAACCAAAGTCTTTGCGTTTAACTGCTCCATCTCCAAGCAAGGTGGCGCTGTTGTTGATTGCTGTTGTTGTTGTTGATTGCTGCTGCTGCTGACAACGAAGATGATGATGATGACGACGACGACGATAACGACAATGATGATGACAACGACTATGATGTCATCCAACCTTAAGCCACGTGACCGTGGGCGTGGGCTCCCCATGAACGGAGCAGGGGAAGGTGACGGACTGGGACGGTTGTCTTTGGTAGAGAGGCTTCGGTCGGTCGACGAAGTAAGGAGGATCTACAGACGAACAACAAGAAACAAAACGATCGCATCATCCCGCATTTTATTCCTTTCTTTCCTTCCTTCCTTCCTTTCTTCCTTCCTTCCTTCCTTCCACCCTCCCTTCCTTCCTTCCTTCCCTCCGTCCTTCCTTCCTTCCTTCCCTCCCTCCGTCGTTCCTTCCTTCCTTCCTTCCCTCCCTCCTTTCTTCCTTCCCTCCTTTCTTCCTTCCTTTCATTCCTTCCTTCTTTCCTTCCTTCCCTTGTTCTTCCATTTATTCCTTCTTTCCTTCCTTCCTTCTTCCATTTCTTCCTTCCTTCCTTCCTTCCACCCTCCCTTCCTTCCTTCCTTCCCTCCGTCCTTCCTTCCTTCCTTCCCTCCCTCCGTCGTTCCTTCCTTCCTTCCTTCCCTCCCTCCTTTCTTCCTTCCCTCCTTTCTTCCTTCCTTTCATTCCTTCCTTCTTTCCTTCCTTCCCTTGTTCTTCCATTTATTCCTTCTTTCCTTCCTTCCTTCTTCCATTTCTTCCTTCTTTCCTTCCTTTCTTCTTCCATTCCTTCTTTCCTTCCTACCTTCCTTCCTTCCTTCCTTTCTTGCTTCATTCCTTCTCTCCTTCCTTCTTTCCTTCCTTTCTTTCCTTCCTTCCTTCCTTCTTCCTTCTTCCATTCCTTCCTTCCTTCCTTTCTTTCTTTCTTTCTTCTTCCATTCCTTCCTTTCTTCCTTCCTTCCTTCCTTCCTTCTTCCATTCCTTCTTTCCTTCCTACCTTCCTTCCTTCCTTCCTTTCTTGCTTCATTCCTTCTCTCCTTCCTTCTTTCCTTCCTTTCCTTCCTTCCTTCCTTCCTTCTTCCTTCTTCCATTCCTTCCTTCCTTCCTTTCTTTCTTTCTTTCTTCTTCCATTCCTTCCTTTCTTCCTTCATTCCTTCCTTCCTTCTTCCATTCCTTCTTTCCTTCCTACCTTCCTTCCTTCCTTCCTTTCTTGCTTCATTCCTTCTCTCCTTCCTTCTTTCCTTCCTTTCCTTCCTTCCTTCCTTCCTTCTTCCTTCTTCCATTCCTTCCTTCCTTCCTTTCTTTCTTTCTTTCTTCTTCCATTCCTTCCTTTCTTCCTTCATGCCTTCCTTCCTTCTTCCATTTTTCCTTCTTTCCTTTCTTCCTTCTTTCCTTTCTTCTTTCCTTTCTTCTTTCCTTCCTTCATTCCTTTCTGCTTTTATTTCTTCCTTGCTTTTTTCTAAACCGGTGTTATCTTGACTCAACCGGTCAACCGGACTGGGCTGAATTGAACCGGTCCAACTGAGCTGAACTAAACCGGACTCAGCTCGACTTAACCGCATTGGACTGGATAAAACTGGATTAAACCAGACTGGAGCAGAATGCACAAAACTTTGCACAAGTGGGTTGGATCGCATTGGACAAGAAAATATTTATCCCAGGTCAGACCTCATTGACTTCCTCTGCTCCCGTATTACCCAAGCTGCCTTGCGACTGTACCCAGAATCCCCTTCGCGTCTATGGAACGCCGAGCGTCGTTTAAATTGATGCTAATTGCGGTTCATCTCACGTACGTTGCTTCGCTGTTCAGCCGCCTATGAACCGCAGTCGACTGATTGAACATTCGATTCTAAGCCCCGTGTTAACTGACGCCAACGAAAGCAGTTACAAAGAACCAACTGCACCTGGTCCAGTAAGAAAGTGCATTTACCCATAATAATCGTAATCGTAAGCTCGAGATTTCTACAGCGCCCAACGACAGCTAAGACGCGGGAACCAGCTTATTAACAGGCGCTCAGTCAAAACGTAATCGAAAGGCAAGAAGGCTTATTAGTGAACATTTTACAGGGAACATATCCAAGCGGTAATTTATTAAAGGCCTAATTATGGACTAATTACTTTCTGGATTTCCAAAAAACCATAATCCAAACTAATCTATTATATTTTGACTTATATAGCGCCGTTATCATAATACAGAAATCTACGCATGCGCGCACACTCACACATACATGCACAAATTCAACCATACATCGAACATTTACCATTTACTTTAACCCTAACTTTAACAGTGTAGCCTGGCGCAACACACTGGCGCAACATAAATCACTAGATTGGACAACACTAACGAAAGCCTTAGTCGAAGCCAAATCTCAAAGTCCATTTCACCGATGCATATTCGTTAAACCCACGACCCTTAGAAGATCCACAATGGTAACTGAATTCAGTTCTAACACCGAAGGTTCTTTTTAAGAATTTCCAGTAAAAAACCACCTCCACCATAAAACTCATCACAACGCTTCACACACCCCTAGCTCGTGAACCGGTTTCAGTTTCATCCCTCTGCGCTATAACATACGCGTATCTTACTACACCCAGTGCGTTCGTCCTATTG
>OZ029918.1:39075483-39132983 GCA_964023275.1 Norana najaformis | reverse complement strand
GCCTCGTCGGCTGTGGAGATTTCTTCTGGCTGAGGATATTTCTCCGCTTAAGAGATTTGTGCTGGAGAGATTTTGGCTGAGCAGATTCGTGCTAAAAGAGATTTCTGCTGAGGATATCTCGCTGGAGAGATTTATCGGCTGAGGAGAGTTTAGTTGGAGAGATTTTGGCTAAGGAGCCTTTTCGATTGGAAAGACTTTGGCTGAAGAGATTTCGGTTGGAGAGATTTCTCGACTGAGCAGATCTTTGAACCAAGAATAATTCGTTTGAGGATATTTCTGTTAAATACATTCGGCTCAGAAAGTTTCGGTTGAGGAGAAATGGCTTGAAATGAGTTGAGTTTTAGAGATTTTCGGCTGAAGAGATTTCGGCTGAAGAGATTTCGCTTCTGACTCCGGAGGTTGCCTTGGGAAGATGCTACGTCCTCCTGCATTCGTCCGTTCTTCTGTCATTCGTTGTCTGTGGCTTGAATTCGTTGCTCAATCGGTCGGTCGCTTTGTGGGGGGGGGGGGGGTTGTGGCATTAATTTCGACTTCGAGGCATCGCCGTAGGTCCCAGTCGCCAGTAGAATGGATGTCACATCCGTACGAATCATTCTTTCTGCCTTTGTCTTTATTCCTGTCACTGCCTCTGGCATTATCACTGTCTGTGTGTATGTCTATGTACTTGTTTCTGTCATTTACTCTCTCTCTCTGTTTCTGTCTGTCTGTCTGTCTCTCTATTATATATGTATATATAATATATATATATTTATTTTCTGTCTGTCTACCTGTCTGTCTGTCTGTCTCTCTCTCTCTGTCTCTCTCTGTCTCTCTCTCTCTCTCTATATATATATATAATATATATATAAATATTTATTTTCTGTCTCTCTATTTTTCTCTGTCTCATCTCTCTATTTCTCTCTCTGTCTCTGTCTCACTCTCTCTGTCTCTGTTTCTGTCTGTCTCTCTCTTCCTCTCTCTCTCTCTCTCTCTCTCTCTCTCTCTCTCTCTCTCGCTCTGTTTGTGTCAGCCCTGCCTCCCTGCTTTATAGCTGAAGCATAATTAGCCGTTAATTGAGTTTCTCGTCTGTCCGTTTCTCTCTCACTCGTTCCCTCTGTCTGTCCGTGTCTCTCTCACTGGTTTGCCTTGTCCATCGTCATGAACCGATTCTGTTATTTGACCGCTGCTCCTCAAAATGAGGTCGGATGGAAATTCCACGGATCCCTCACCCCTCCACATGACCACCCTCCACTTCCGGTGAGGCGATAAACCCGACCGGAACTAAACTGGTTTTTATCGACGTCACATCCGATTCGAAGAAGACACAAAAAAGAAATAGCCGGGCAATCGTAGAAACTATGGCTGGTAAGAGCAGACACTAGTGTGGCCAAATGGAGGGTGTGATTATTTTGTGGCTGGAAGTAGTTTGGGGAGAAGACCTTGCACAGTAGAGGCGGAATATTTCGGCAAAATGACCTTCAGTGGGGAATAAATCTGAACCAGTGGGTGGTAGACATTTGTGTAGGGGAGAAATGTAACGGGTATTACGTTCTCCACAAATTGCGAAAGATCAAGACCATCCCCAACCTACCACGCACCTTTGTGATATGAGACAGACAGACAGACGGACGGACGGACAGACTAAAACAGACGGAAATCTAGTCAGACAGATCGACAGACACATGGTACGTTGCGAGAGAGAGAGAGAGAGACTGAGAGAGAGAGAGAGAGAGAGAGAGATGAGAGAGAGAGAGAGAGAGAGAGAGAGAGAGAGAGAGAGAGAGAGAGAGAGAGAGAGAGAGGCTGAGAAAGAGAGAGAAGGGGAGGAGCGAGGGAGCTAGGGAGGATGGGTGGAGAGGACAGGAAGAGGGAGCCCGCTAGATGTCGTGAAGCTGCTGCCAGATGGCATTAAGAAGCGCTGCTTTGACGGCGCATGCGCAGACCATTACTTCCGGTCGGCATCTATTGATTCTTTCACGTGTTTATTCCCAACGAGAGATGCACACACGATCATTCGGTCAATCCTCCTCTCTTCCTCTTCATCCGATTTATCCTCACATTCTTCCTCTTCTCCTATTCCTCCTAATCTTCTGTATCCTCCTCATCCTCCTCTTTTTCACCTACTTCTCAAAATACTCTTCTCAGGCTCTTGCTCCTCCAGCTCCTCTTCCTACTCTTCCTCCTCTTACGCCACATGCGCCTCTATCTTCTGTTCCTCCTCCACTAAATATTTCTCGTCTTCTCCCTCCTCCTCTTCTTCCTATCCATTTTTTTTACTCTTGAACATTCTCCTATTTCTTTTCCTTCTGGTATTTCTCATCTTCCTCCTGCCCATATTCTCCTCGTCTTCTTCATATTCCTCTGCTCTGTTCTTCCTCAACGTCCTCCTGCACGTCCTGTGGTCGTTCCTCTCTGGTCGATCGACGGAGGATGAGGATGAGGATGACTATCAGATCAGACCCAAGGAACCATATTGACCGATGAACGCAGAAGGTTTATGACACCTCGGTTGGACCTCAGCTACCACTAAGACAATGCAACCGAAGGAGAGATGGAAGGAAGGAAGGAAGGAAGGAAGGAGGAAGAGAAAAAGGAAGGAAGGAAGGAAGGAAGGAAGGAAGGAAGGAAGGAAGGAAGGAAGGAAGGAAGGAAGGAAGGAAGGAAGGAAGGAAGGAAGGAAGGAAGGAAGGAAGGAAGGAAGGAAGGAAAGAAGGAAGGAGAAAAGAGAGGAGAGAAGACAGGCAGACAGACAGAGACATACATACATACAGACAGACAGACAGATGAAACCAAGCTGACAAAGGCACATACAGAAGCACGAATACAGACGGGGAATACGACAACAAACATAGACAGAGACAGACAGACAGACAGACAGACAGAGAAGCAGCTAGAGACACAGAGACACACAAACAAGCAGACAAAGACACACACATCTCCGTTTCACCGGCTCTGATCGCCACAGCCGGAAACGCGGCCACGTACGCCATCTGTCGAAGGGTGAAGCATCACTTCCGGTCAGCGAGTCGTTTTTCACTTTGGCATCTGGCAGTTCGTCGATTTCCGTTTCCGGTGGCGTCGCTCCGAATATCGACAGAAGTCGCCAGTTTTACTTCCGGGGCGGCACTCGAGATCGACCTCTAGCTGGCGCCAGTGGCGTCGCTAGGGGCAACGCCATGCCAGGCAGCCGTGTTGCTAGGAGTAACGCCATGCTAGTCTGCCGTGTGTCGCTAGGGGCAACGCCATGCTAGTCAGCCGTGTGTCGCATTACGATATAATGCGATTTTCTCCCTTATTATTACCGTCATTAATTGTTATTGTTATGTTTATTGGTGACATCATCGTTAGTTTTATTAATATTTTTGTTGTTATTGCGATGTTTATCATTATCATCATTGTAATCAAATCTATTCTGTTGACTTATCTAGCGCCGTTATCATAGCGCACAAGGCATCAAGACCAGACCAGATCAGACCAGACCAGATCAGACCAGACCAAACCAGACCATCGTAATCGTAATCGTAATCTCGGGATTTCTACAGCGCTCAACAAAAGCTAAGTCGCGGGAACCAGCTTATTCACAGGCGCTCAGTCAAAACAAAATCGATAGGCAAAAGGGTCAAGATCCAGGAGTCAGGCACTCAGACAGTCGGACGGCTACGGTGGATGAGTCGGACGGCTACGGTGGACCAAACCAGACCAAGACCAGACCAAACCAGACCAGACCAGACCAGACCAAACCAGACCAGATCAGACCAGACCAAACCAGACCAGACCAAACCAGACCAGATCAAACCAGACCAAACCAGGCCAGATCAGACCAAACCAGACCAGACCAGACCAAACCAGACCAGACCAAACCAAACCAGACCAGACCAAACCAAACCAAACCAGACCAAACCAGACCAGATCAGACCAGACCAGACCAGACCAAACCAGACCAGATCAAACCAGACCAAACCAGACCAGATCATACCGGACCAGATCAAACCAGACCAAACCAGGCCAGATCAGACCAAACCAGACCAGACCAAACCAGACCAGATCAGACCAGACCAGACCAGACCAGACCAGACCAGATCAAACCAGACCAGATCAGACCAGACCAGACCAGACCAAACCAGACCAGATCAAACCAGACCAGACCAGACAAAACCAGACCAGATCAGACCGGACCGGACCAGACCAGATGAGACCAGACCATTCCATTTTATATGAAACGAGACCTGTTCCGAGGAGATAACTTCAATCGTCAGGTGATCAGACAGGTGGTTACTCACAGGTAACGTTGAGATAAGCTTCCGCTTCCGGTGGCTGCCCCATTCCATTCGAAGGTCGGCACAGGTAACTTCCGCTGTCTAGCCTCGTGACGTCAGCGATGACGAGGGTTCCGTCTGGATAGATGGCAGCACGCTTGAGCAGTTCCGGTATCAACCGGATGTCCGTTCCGTTGTGGTACCACTGGTAGGTGATGTTGCTGGGGTAACCGTCTGATTGGCAGGACAGTTTGACCCTTGAACCCTGAAGGGCGGTCGTGTTGCTCGGTGGGACCATAATGTAAGCGCTGCCTGGCAGAGGGAGGAAGAAAGAACAGCCAGATATCGTTTGGGTGAAGGGTCAAAGGGCGATTTAGTGGCGGGAAGTGATGTGGTGGTGGCAATTATGATGATAACGAAGACGATGATGATGACTATGATGAGGTGCTTTTGAATAAGTCTACTCTTTTGAGAGATATTAAAAGGCGCTATATTAAGTGTTTTGAAGCACGTATATACATGCAGACAAACATGAAAACAAAGGCGATGACGACCTTGATACGATGATGATGATGTTGTTGTAGTTGCTGATGGTGATGATGATGATGATGATGATGACGACGACAATGAGGCGTAACAGGAAGAGGACTGTGACGACAATGATGATGACTGTAACGATGATGATAAAATCCTTCTCAACTTTTGACAATTTCCAGTTATCGCTACAATAATCTCGATATATTACAAATTACAATTACATTGTAATTCAACAGAAAACTTATGTAGCGCCACGACAGCAGGACATGAGTGTCTACCTTCGACAACGACCTTGATGATATGGGTGGCGTGTCCTGCAATGTTCTTAAGGGTGCACGTGTAGAGCCCCCCGTCGGTTGCCACGACGGGGGTCGTCGTGGTAACCCTGCCCTGGGTGATGTTCAGTCGCTCTGAGGGGATCAGCTCTCGACCGTCCTTCGTCCACGAAGCGACTGGCTTAGGAGTGCCCTCGCCCTGGCAGACGAGGTCAAGTTCGTCGCCCTCTCGAAGGACGATGAAACTCGATGATACATCGCCCAACGTAGGAGGAGCTATTGGACAACAACAGACGTCGTCATGTCATCATCATCATCATCATCATCATCATCATCATCATCATCATCATCATCATCATCATCATCATCATCATCATCATCATCATCATCATCAACAATTAACTACAGCATCATCATCATCATCATCATTAACAACTACAGCATCATCATCATCATCATCATCATCATCATCATCATCATTAACAACTACAGCATCATCATCATCATTAACAACTACAGCATCATCATCATCATCATCATCATCATCATCATCATCATCATTAACAACTACCCATCATACAAACTCACCGATGCTCCACCGCTTGCAATTTCTGCTTTGGCCTTTCACTCAAAACTGAAAACATTCCTCTTCCACAGATCCTATCCTGACACCCCTTCTTCCTCTTATCTGCCTCTGCTCTCCAGCCCCAAACTTCACCAACCGTAGATGCCACGCTGTCTCTCTGCCTGACTCTTGGATCTTGACTTGGAACCGAACCCTTTTGCCTATCGATTTTGTTTTGACTGAGCGCCTGTGAATAAGCTGGTCCCCGCGGCGCGGCTTTCGTTGGGCGCTGTAGAAATCTTGGGATTACGTTACGTACGATTACAGCATCATCATCATCTGCAGTGTCGTCAGAGTCATCATCGTCAAGGGCAATATCATCAACTTCAACTACAATTTTATCATTTTAACTGCAATGTCGTCATCATCATCATCATCATCTACTACTACTACTATAACTACTACTACCAGTCCACATGCACGTTCGTCTCATCAATTCGCTAGATGGCTTTCACTTTAAACGGTCTCGATTCGCTAGATGGCAGCACAATATTTTGTTTCTACGTCATTCGGTAGGTGGCAGTCAAATCTTTCGCATTAAGACTTTCTTGGAAATAACTGTAATTAATTTTATTTTACGCTCTAATCGTATTCGTAAACTCCAGATTTCTGCAAAAGAAAGCTAAGTCGCTTGAAGCAGCTTATTCACCGGCGCTAGAACTTCTCTCTGTCATTCCTATTTTATGTACAGCCAGTCTTTTATCCACGTAAATAATATATATTGTCAGGAAAACAAATGGATTGCATCTCTTATCGCAGACGGCGGATTCATCGAGATGGGCAATTAATCAAATTTTATCCGAGATTATTTTGTCAGACAAATATAAATTGCAGCCGAAAATAAGGACACAAACCGAGCTCAGATAAGAAGCTAATTTATTCGAGTACGATTCTCCCACTTTAACTTGAAAGAATCTAAACATAGACAATTTTAAATCCGTTTATACACATTGTCAACAACTCCCATGCCTTGGAGTTTCCTTAAAATCGATGAATAACTCCTGTATGCTTTCTTTATTCTTCAATTTAAAAAAATACTATCTTGCAATTTAATAATGTGATCTGGTATGTTTTTATTTTTTCTGAAGCCCGATTTTTTGTAATAAGATGGGTTTATCCAGATACCATTGTAGCCTATTATTTACCATTCTTTCCATTGTTGTACATAATGTGGAAGTTAGAGAAATTGGACGGTAGGATTCCTTCAGAGATGTACATTTGTTAGGTTTAAGGATTGGTGAAATGATCGCATGGTGAATTTGAGAACTGGTAGAAGCGTCAAGGGGGCCTTTGTGGCTACCCCTTTGCATATTCATCTTGTGACTGTTACATAACATCGGCAAGAATCGATCGTCCGTTAGCAATTAAGTTCAGCAATTCCATTACTGCATTCGATTCTCACCATTCGATTCTATGATTCTGTTTTAATCCAGTTCTGTCAGTTTATTTCGATACAGATTTTTATACTTTGCTAATCGACAACAAGAAATTTCCCGCCAAATGGCGCTAAATGACGCGTCCTGTCTAACGGTTACGATTCGACTACGAAAACATCATCAAAAGCAAAAATCAAACCATTTCTCAGACGAAGAATAAAATCTTCGAACAAATGTAATCCTCTAAGAATAAAATCTTTGAACAAATGTAATCCTCTAAGAATAAAATCTTCGAACAAATGTAATCCTCTAAGAATAAAATCCTCGAACAAAAGTAATCCTCGAATGCCAAGAAATCCTCAAAAGACTGAATGGTTCCAAGAACACTTCAGGAAATCTCACCTCTTACATCACAGAACCGTATTGTCCTATTATTCCGATAATTTTTTATATATAGCTTCAAAGGGACACATTTTAAAGGTGTCTAATTGGAACTTTGTAGCACTTTGCAGTCACTGGTGATTAATCGAGGTTTGGACTGGAACAACCCGATGATGGTTAAAGCTGAGATATACACCGATTGGTGAAGGAAGGATTCTAACAGTTTAACGACATCTTACGGCTGAAAGGGTCGTTGACGTTAAAATTCGTTGTTCAGCCTAGCTACTTTAGCGATATCTTGTGGCAAACAAATGCCGTTGACGTCGACTTGACATACTAATGGAGCAAAGAGCGATCATGCAAAGTTGTCGTAATTGGCAAGGATATAGCTTTCGCTGGAGCGATTTTAAAGGTGTCTAACTGGAGCTGGTATTTTAGCAATCTTGTGGCTATTGAGGCTGTTAATTTCAACCCGTCCTTGCCTCCTCTAATTACAATCCAGTTGAATAGTTTAATTAGGCTTAATAGGATATTTAATTTAATTTACTGAAAGCACTTATAACGCGCTACAGATCAGTAAAACTGAATCTAAGGCGCGGGTGTATGTTCGCTAGGGGGCCAAGATGGACTCGTGCAAAAGCCTGGGTAAAATAGTGAGTCTTGACAATTGATTTAAATAAAGATAGTGTGTTGGCAAGTAAGGCCTTATGTGGTAGACGAATCCATAGCAGCTAAAAAAATCCAAGTGATTCTACGATTGTCCAGAAACTCGGTATCAGTAGTGGCAGTATTTTCTGTTTAAAAAGCCAAGTAGCGTCACCCCCTTTTTTCTTTCATCCTGGCTGCTGACTGGCACCACACGACTAAAGGTAGTTATTTATATAAGTGCTATTCGTTAAGCATGCGTTATTTAACGAAATGCGCTAATATATAGCGTCGAAAAATCCGATTTTAAGGTGTCTTAGCAAAACCAATTAATTGTTAAATGTAACTTAAAATATACACGTTTACCTATATGGCTTCCACCTTGCTCATTTTTCAACGAATTGATCGGGTGAGATCTTTCACATGCCTAGTTAGCTACATCGGTAAGTGCTTACGCCAAGGAGCCTCTGTGCGTGAGGATCCCAGGTTCGCGTCCCGGACTTGGCTTATTTCAGAGATTTATATCTCGGGCTAGTACGGTCCGTGCACGGGGGGCCTTAAATGGCGTAGCACCCATTCAAACGGGCAGCGGTGGTGAAGGATCTCACCCGATAAATTCTTTGCAAAATGAGCAGGGTCGAGGCCATACGGTCGCTATATAAAACCTATACATTCACAGTTACATTTTCACCACCGCTGCCCGTTTGAATGGGCGCCACGCCATTTAAGGTCCCCGTGTACGGACCGAGCTAAGTGGTCATGCGGAATTTAAGATACTAGAAGGTCTTGTCAGAAAGACGGATTATTTGCTCATCAAACCCAGACAGGTAAAGTCGGAGGGGAAGGGAGAGGAAGACAGGGAAGGAGAGGAGATGGGGAGTAATATAGACAGACAGACAGACAGACAGACAGACAGACAGACAGACAGACAGACAGACAGACAGACATACATACATACATACATACATACATACATACAGACAGACAGACAACTAACTTTCACTATGAATGACTGCAAGCGTCTATGATTGGTCGCTTATCACTGATGCGTTTCCAGTTCCAAGTGACTTCCGTTCACAAGCGAACGCGAAACAAGAACCGTGCTGCCCTGACCCGCAAACAGAATTTATAGAGCGCCAGTATTTCCTGTTTAGCCGTCTTCTCAGATATGTGTACAAGAAGATCGTATTCACTCGATAAAGGGAGATCTTATGGAGACAGAGTCACGTGTCATTAAGTTAGAACTCTGGCGACATCTAGTTTCTTATGCCGTTGCCAGGGTAACAGTTGGCTCGATTGCACCTTGTGTGTTGGAAACAATGAATAATTTAAATGCGCTACATAATAAATGCATGACTGAATGAAGGAATGATTGCATTTAAAGTAAATAGTAAAGTAATTAAGTGAATAAAATAAGCCACTCACTCACTCACTCACTCACTCACTCACTCACTCACTCACTCACTCACTCACTCACTCACTCACTCACTCACTCACTCACTCACTCACTCACTCACTCGCTCGCTCGCTCGCTCGCTCGATCGATCGATCGATCTATCAATCAATCAATCAATCAGTCAATCAATCAGTCAATCAAACATTCAACTAATCATTCAATTAGTCAGTCAATCAATTGAGTCAATCAAAGACTATATAAATGTGTCTAAACACTATATAAATGTGTCTAAACCGAACCAAATATCGGTAATATTGAATTAGTATATTTTAACGACATCTTATGGCTACCTACCGTTGACGTCGCCCTCCTACTTTATCCAGGCTTGGGACTAGCACTACCCAGCTAAAGGCAGTGGCGGAGTTAACAAATAAAATAAACTTATTTTAATCATTTTAATCATAATGGTCGCTACAATAAAGAGGCGACAGAGAAAATGGATCGGTCATATACCGAGGGAGGACTCACTCTTGAGAACCGTAATTGAGGGCAGAATTGAAGGAAGGAAGATAAGTTGTTAGACCCAGACAGATGCTGCTGGACTGGATGATGACGGACGGAAACAGCAGGCTGAAAGAAGAAGCTCATTACTGAGAAGAATGGCGTCATCAGGCGTTTGAACCTGCCTGAGGGCAGAGAACCAGTTGAAAAAGGTTGCATCGTGTAATTAAACGATTTTACCCTATATATAAATAGGACAGTGTAAGCGTTTTAAAGGTGTTTAATAAGAGCTTTTTATTCGATATTTTAAAGTCATGGGGTTGTCCAAGCCGTTTACGTCGAAGATACAACCACAAAAACATTTTTTTGTCACGGGGAACTGGCTTTACGATTATTTTTATTTCCACATTTTAACGACATCTTGTGGCTAGTGTGGCCGTTGACATCTTTGAAGTTCTTCATTAGTTACAGCTTATTGTTCATATTTCCTGTTGTTGATTTTAGTTCGTTCGTCTTGTTATTTTCAATTCGTATTTCGTTGGATTTCTGATGTTTCTTGTGGCATCTAGGTCAGCACGTGATTATGAGTTAGGATAAGCCACAAGATAACGTTCACACGCATTAATAATAAATGAAATTCAATGCCCCAGTTAGACACCTTTAAAACGCTTTCCATTTAACGTCAAATGCGTCCAACCCCCCCCCCTACTGTCTAAGCTTTGGTGTTGTGGGAACGGTGTCGACGTCAACGGCTCTGGCAACCATAAGATATCGTTATACAATGGAAACCATCAATCGCTATTCCACCACTGCTTTTAGTTGGGTAGTGCCAGTCCCAAGCCTGGATAAAGGAGGAGGGCGACGGTAATCAAACAGCAGCTACACAATCGTTCGATAACAACGTATACTCTTCGTGTAAAGTTCAATCGATTTTAACGTCGGTAGCAGCCACAAGATGTCGCTAAAGACTGAAAACTAAACTCAGCCAATGAGTTCCTTTCGTCAATAATTTCCTGACTATATTTTACGAAAGGTTAATAGGTACTTGTGTGTGTGTGTGTGTGTGTGTGTGTGTGTGTGTGTGTGTGTGTGTGTGTGTGTGTGTGTGTGTGTGTGTGTGTGTGTGTGTGTGTGTGTGTGTGTGTGTGTGTGTGTGTGTGTGTGTGTGAACATGATTTAAATTCCAGCAATATTGAGTTTTTCAAAAGACGCATGAAGAGAGTTTGACGGGTGAGGGAGGGCGGGTGAGGTCAAGGAGTAAACAGGTCACGTGGGCTTATTAATATGCAAGAACATCAAGCTATTTGGATACGCCTTGGGCGTATGAGGGTAATACTTCGAATAATAGAATTTCTAGTAATAATGCAACTAATGCAATGATAATACGTCGCTTGCTTACTAAAAATGTAGGCCTCTCTTAGATATTTCTTTAATTTCATGGCCGATTTAATCCAAGTGATACATCTTAAAAGAGTAACAATATACTCTATCGATTCCCGTTGTTTTTTAAGTAACCAAGTTTAATGTATAAAACTTTTAAATTTTATAATTGACCTTAAAACTATTGCCCATGCGTTATAGCCTATACTGCATGGAATAGTTTTAGGGAATAGTTTGAATAGTTTTAGTTCAATTAATTGTATTCATTTCGTTTTACTAGCATATAGCTATTACATACGGTTTGCCTATAGTTATGCTTTATCTGAATATGCATATATCCTGATAGGGAGCATTTCTATAGCACCCATCAAACCATCAACGGTGTAACAAATGAACTGTAGTTACAGATAATACTCTTTATTTTATATTATATATTTACATAGATTAATTACAAAATCTTACCACTGGTCATTTTCATTATTATTATTATTTCTGCATTTATTAGGCGCCATTATCTAATGACTAAGCATCAATCGATGGCGCCGTGCATTTGTGAGTGAAGGACTTGCTCAAGGTCCCTACACAGTAACCGATTCGGAGGAGGAGGCTCGAACCCGTACTCTCCGCGTTACAAGCCGAGAGCTCTATCCAATATGCTACCTTCCCCCATAATAATATTTAAAGATTTAAAATAAATCTCGAATGGAAATAATGTCTTCATGGCAAAAACTACTTTCTTTTCCTAAACTTAGACGGTAATAAACGACTAAACGCGATAAATGAATATATAGTTTCAACTGCACCAATTTAAAGGTGTCTAATTGGAGGTTTGTGTTTAATATTTCTGGAATGCAGTGTTTAACGACATCGAAGATCTCTTACCAATTCAAATAACAACTTACAATGAAACAATGAATGAATGAATAAATAAATAAATCAATCAATTAATCAATCAATCAAGCAACCAATCAAGCAACCAACCAACCAATCAATCAATCAATCAAACAATCAAACAACCAAACAGTCAGTCAGTAATCAATCAATCAATCAATCAAAAGACAGATAAACCGATAAACCAATAAAGGGACAAGGAAGTGATTGAATGAATAAAACGTATTCATTTGACAAATAGTTTAACTTCAAATTTTGTTTACCTGAAGAGTATCATAGCTATAGAACGAGAGAATACACAGTGTACTGTAAAAGCCTCAGAAATGCGCTACTGAAATAAACACATATAACACGACACCAACGCCACTAAACAGACCATTTCTGAAATAGAATTTTTTTCTAAAATCAGATTTTACAGCAGAAAGAGCCAAAAAACTTCTACAGACACAAATTTAACAAAAAATTCAGATACAGATTTGCGTTGAAATAGACACCACTGAAATTAGTTATCATTTCAAAATAAAATCAGCCGTCGCGGATAAAGCGCCATCTTTTGGGCAGCTAATTAGCTACGGCCGCCGACATAAAAAAAAATGGTTTTGCTACGAGGACTCAATGCAATTTGTCGTATCTTCACGCCAGTTCTACGTTCGAGTTGCTTTTCTAGGGCCTTTTTGTAACACTGGCTGCATGTGACCGCATAACCTTGCACGTAACCCATATCGGGTTAATTTGCTTAATGTAGGTATTTAGGCAAATTAGCCCTCGGTCTGATTACCACCAGAGGGCGCCACGGATGATATATTACCATCTACACGCTACCCGGCACACACCCCGAAGGGGACGATCGCACCGCGTGCATTAAGGTCCGGATTTAGTGTTGATGTCAATACAACAATATGTGTTAGGGCGAGTGTTGGCATTACGGTTCGTGATATTTCGTCGAGCGATTTTGATTCGTACGCTATTCGGTACTGTTTAGCAGCTTACGTGTTTGTCGGACATTTCGAGGGAACAAAATGGCGGACGTGGCGCTGCGATGCCGAGAAAACGTGTCTCTATTTTGTCGGCTGCTATTGTTAGATCGATGCTAATTTGCGCGCAATATCGACCGCTCGCTGTCTCTTATTAATACAAGACTAATTTAGCATGCACGAACGACAACCACAGACAGACAGACAGACAGACAGACAGACAGACAGACAGACAGACAGACAGACAGACAGACAGACAGACAGACAGACAGACAGACAGACAGACAGACAGACAGACAGACTGACTGACTGACTGACTGACTGACTGACTGACTGACTGACTGACTGACGAAAAGCGGTAGAGAGGAGAGGAAGGATCTATGGATAAACGAAGGATGGATGGTGGGATGGGTGAATGGATGGATGGATGAATGAATGAATTATCCGTAATTTCCGCGCATTAGAATCAGTATTCGGTAGGCAATGACTATGACAACGACGAATTCGTCATCATCATCATCGTCATCGTCATCATCATCCATCCATCCATTTATTTTTTCCGATGATCGGATTAAGGGACTAAATAAATAAAGAACATTTTAAAACCAATAAATAAACAAGCAAACGAGCAAATAAAAAAATGCCTCACTGACTGACCCAAGACACACAAACACAGACATCCAGAGAAACAGACACAAACACAGACATCCAAATAGACTCATACAAACATACATCCAGAGATACACACACAAAGACGATTCATCCAGCCAAAAAATACATTTATTAAGTCGGTTAACTTCAATCGTCAGTCAACCTAAAAGACAGATTCGTGGCTCCCAAAATAAACCAAACAAAATCATGCGCATGAAACATGGGACATTACGAAGGCTTTTCCACAGTTGAATTCAAAACGGTCTCCGGTTGGGAAAAATGCGCGACGGTGATTAAGCTTCCACGTCACGCATCGCTGACAACCGTTTCATTCCGCCGAGAAATATAGTTCCGCCGGGAGCCCACAAGCAATCGGTCAGATCACTCCGCGCCGAGGTGAGTAAATAGTTGGGATGGGTGGATAAAAAAACGAGAGAAGGAAGGAAGGAAGGGAGGGAGGGAGGGAGGGAGGGAGGGAGGGAGGGAGGGAGGGAGGGAGGGAGGGAGGGAGGGAGGGAGGGAGGGAGGGAGGGAGGGAGGGAGGGAGGGAGGGAGGGAGGGAGGGAGGGAGGGAGGGAGGGAGGGAGGGAGGGAGGGAGGGAGGGAGGGAGGGAGGGAGGGAGGGAGGGAGGGAGGGAGGGAGGGAGGGAGGGAGGGAGGGAGGGAGGGAGGGAGGGAGGGAGGGAGGGAGGGAGGGAGGGAGGGAGGGAGGGAGGGAGGGAGGGAGGGAGGGAGGGAGGGAGGGAGGGAGGGAGGGAGGGAGGGAGGGAGGGAGGGAGGGAGGGAAGAAGGAAGGAAGGAAGGAAGGAAGGAAGGAAGGAAGGAAGGAAGGAAGGAAGGAAGGAAGGAAGGAAGGACGATAAAGAGGGTAACGAGAACTATGAATGGATGGATGAAAGGCAGGAGACAGCAGGAGCAATTCATTCATGTACACCTACATACATACATTCATTCATAAACACATGCATACACACAAATACACACATACAAAGGCACATACATACAACGAATTTGCTCAAAATTTATCATCAGACAATTATGACTACACAGTGGTTGTTGTTTCCAGACACGGCTTTAAGAGAGTGGAACTTCTACTTCATCAGAATGACGACAAATCTGGAAAGTAGATTTCGCGCTTCGTTGGATTCCTCTTCAGAAGAATGTGAAAAGAAAGAAAAAGAGTCTTAAACAGCTACTTGGCCCCTGCTAATCGAATCAGCTCAACTCGAAACTCGAATCTACTTGTCAGAATCGAGTTGTATTCATAGAGCCGTGCAAGTACTTATTCAATTTTCGGGTTAGGGGCGGAGTCGTAATGTATTTCGCTTGCAGTCTCACGCTGTTTTTTCTCGTTAATTATTAATGAACCGCATGATTGACAGATGGATTCCTCCAATGACCGACGTCGTTATTCAAATTAACTACGGAATTGTCGACAGTGTTACTAAAATTATTGAATCAATCAATGACTGTCTGTCCAAGTCTAACTGAGAATGAGTATCAGGGCTTCTAATTAGGACCCCTATTAGAGAAACAGCTACGTGGTTTTTGACAGTCTTAAAAGTTGATCGCCCACCTGCCTCCATGCAACCCTACCTGCCTGCTTGCCTCTCCTGGTATTTGCCACAATTCTGTAACCCACAGTTCCCCAGAATGCACAGCTCCCCACCACTCTTCACAATTTGCCATAATTCCCCACAATTCACCCATCATTCCCAAGAACTCTTTTCCTTCTTTACAACTCCCAAAAACTCCTCAGAATTCTCTACAATTTCCCACCATTCCCATTGTTCCTTGTGATCTCTCATCATAACCCACAATTCCCCATCATTCCCCTAAAGTTCCCCATCATTCCCCTAAAGTTCCCCACCATTCAGCCAAAGTTACCCATCATTCCCAAGAAGTTCCCCATCATTCCCAAGAAGTTCCCCATCATTCCCAAGAAGTTCCCCATCATTCCCAAGAAGTTCCCCATCATTCTCAAGAAGTTTTCCATAATTCATCAGAAGTTCTATATAATTCGCCAGAAGTTCCCCATCGGTTTCCAGAAGCTCTCCATCGTTCTCCACAATTCCCCACAATTCCCAAATCTTTCCCATCATTTCCACAGTTCGTCGTCTTTCCCCTCGACGTAACTGGAGTGACGAATGCGGTGGAACACAATGGCAGCGGTCCGTGTAAATGTCACACATGAAACGCACATTCGGCGAACATTAACGGAACCCGAACCGTCCATTCGTCCTATCACGGATCACGGAATATCGACGACATTAGGCCCACCTGACTGATAATTCACGCCCTTGGGGCCACCTGAGAGGGGGCTGGGCTGTCTCGGTCTCCACGGGGAAATTCGGAAGCGGCGAGTTCCAAGGGCAAAGACGGAAGCCTGCAGTCTTTATCGACAGGTGTCGCTAGTAAGCGTTGGTGCTCCTCCGTGGAACGATACTTAATTTACAAGTCGGATATTTGAGTTTGCTGTGTTAGGGTTAGAATTAGGGCTAGGGTTAGAATTAGGGTTAGGGTGAGGGTTAGGTTTAGGGTTAGGTAGGAAGATGAAGGGAAATGGTCAAGTTGTTTGCGCACACCGTGCCTCTGTCGCCAAGCAGTAGAATTTGGTAGCGGCGTAAGCTGGGAAGTAAACGGCAAGTCCTGCGATACACTGGCCCCGTGTCCAGGACCTTGGGATTCGTCCACTGCCGTCTCAAGGGCCTAAAGAAAAGGAGATGAACGCCTCCACCTAGGTTCCTCGTGGCACATGGGAACTTTATTAGAATAAGAATTTGTACGTCTCGGTCGGGCGAGCGACGAGCAACTATTCAATGATGTCTGTACGTATTTGTCCGTTGTCCACTGAAGCGTGACTGCGAGGATTTAACAGCTTAAGCGCAAACAAGACAACATCAACAGAACAACCAGTACAACTTTCACAACATCGGTACAACTCAGACAACCCTCTTAACAGCTCCTCTCCCCTTCTTTCTCTGGTCTTCTGGCAACCGGACTTGGCTTTTGACGTGGCATCTTTGGACAACCCCGCTGACTTGACGCAGCGCTCGTGAATAAGCTGGCATCCTGCTCTTAGCTTTTAGGTAGCGCTTTACATATTTTGAGTTTACGATTACGTTTACAGCAACCAAACAACGGGTTACAGTTCCCGGACAACCTATTTCCGGTTTGGAGCCCGATGTTCGAAGCCAAGTTAGTCGGATAAAGTCACGATCGTTAGCCATCAGTCAGCGTGTCACGTGTCGCTGTCACTTCCTTCCGGTCTTAAACCGTCGATGACGATCGTGTCCATCTGTCAAAAGTGTCTTTCAGTTGTAAATTTTATTAATCTAAAAATCCATTCTAATCCGGATGAGTTGTCTCGGTCGAAGGGGAGTCTCAGTATCCTCATACAACATCTCCTTCAGTCAGTCGGTCGATCAGTCGGTCGGTCGGTCAGTCAGTCAGTCGGTTAGTCAGTCAGTCAGTCGTCAGTCAGTCAGCCAGCCAGTCAGTCAGTCAGTCAGTCAGTCAGTCAGTCAGTCAGTCAGACAGACAGTCAGTCAGTCAGTCAGTCGAATAATTCAATGCAGATTGTTTTGAAGAGTCCTTTCTTCCTACTCTTCATCCTTATTAAGAGCGTTACCTCCTCATGCTCTCATCCGCCTCCTCTTCTCTTACTCCGCTTTTCAGCTTCCTTATCTTCGCCCGTTCTTCATTTTGCTTTTTCCTAATTCATTCTTCCTCTTCCTCTACCTTGTCCTCATATTCTTTTCTATCATCCTACTCCTCCTCTTTGTCCTCCTCTTCTTCCTCTTCACCCTCCACCAGTTCCTCGTCATCTTCCTCCTTTTCCTCCGCATTTTCCTCCTCCTCTTCCTCCTCCCCTTACTCTTCCTCCTCCTTCTCCTCTTTCTGCTCCTCCTCCTTCTTCTCCTTTTCCTCCTTTTCCTCTTCCTGCTGCTCCTCCTTCTCCTCCTTTTCCTCTTCCTTCTCTTCCTCCTCCTCCCCTTCTCTTACTCTTCCTTCTCTTCCTTCTTATCCTCCTGCTTCTGCTCGTCTTCCTCGTCCTCGTCCTCGTCTTCCTCCTCCTTCTTCTTCTCCGCTGAAACCTTCCGCTTTGTTCCGCCTGGCAGCGAAACGACTCTCGTCTCCACCTAATGCGTTCGGATTCCTTTGAGCGCCTGAAATTGGCCGAGCTCACTTAGTCGCATTAGACGCTTCGCCGTCCGTATATCGTCGACCGCCGCACCGCCTGAATTCAGGGGCTTCGGGAGCCGCAGCGGGCAGAAGGGGCTCTCTCTCGGCGCTACATTTGACTCTTGCGATGGCCGCGTCGGGTGTGAATGGAAACCAATTCGAAGTGGAGAGATTTATGGCAGAGAGAAGCCGGTCGGAGTGGCGGAGAACACGAAATGACGCTGAGACTGATGGCGTTTCAGTTGGTGGGGAACCGCGTCTTTGGGGAGAATAATGCGTTTCGATTGTTCGACAACTAGAGGTTGCATTTGGTGGAAAACTGCTGGTTTAACTCATCGGAGAACAGGGCGTTTCAATGGGTGGAGAACCAAGGATTTCATTTCGTGGAGAACTGGAGGTTTAAGTCATTGGTAAACTGGGCGTTTCAATTGGTGGAGAACCGATTCAGTGAGAACCATGTGGTTTAAAAAATACAGTTCGTTTGTATTGGTAGAGGCAATTGTGTAACACCCCTTCATCATTATCAGATCAGTAGAGGAAGGAGAGGATGGAGGACTGAGGTGGCACCATAGCACACGAACAGTCGCACATCTAAGAACTAACCCCGTTCGAATTTGCTTAATTAACCGTGCCTACCAGTGTCGCATCAGCAGAGCCAAGCGGCGAACCCCTCCATGCTTTTCTTACTCTGCTCGTTATGCATTGTCTCGTATTACAATGCGGCTGATTGTTCCAGTCAGAACTCGTAATCTTCGTTCCTATTCTCTGTTCTTCTCTCCTCCTCGCTTTCACTTCATCCTCTCACATCCTCCACATCCACATCCTCCTCTCTAGTCTCCTCGTCAGTCAGACAATCGCCTATTCTCTCTTTCCAATTTCATTTTTCTTCTGACCAATTCCAAATGTTCCTCCCCTTTGGCTGCTCTTCACCGTCTCCTGTCTGCTTTATCTCCCCTTCCCCTACTCTTCCTCCCCATTCGCTTCTCTCTTGTCATCCTCCTCCTTCTCAGCCGCTTTTCATCTAGTCCCTCTATCCTATTTTCTTTCATATCCTTCCACCGATTCCTCTTCCTCCTCCTCCTTCTCCTCCTCCTCCGTATGGTACTCCTCCTATTCCTCCTAACACTATTCCTCTTCTTCCTCCTATTCCCCTTCCTCCTCCTACTCCCTACCTCCTCCTATTCCTTCTTCTCTTTCTCACCTTCCTCAATCTCACGCTGTTCCATCTAAATCTTCATCATCTCTATCTTCCTCCACCTTTTCGTCTTCCTTCTCTCCTGCTTCCTTCTTCTAAACCTCCTCTTTAGTTTCCTTCTCCTTCTCCTCCTCCTTCTTCTCCTTCCTCCTGAAACTATTCCTCTTCTTCCTGCTACTCCCTTTCTCCTCCTACTAACCTGCCTCCTCCTCCTATTCCTTCTTCTCTTCCTCACCTTCCTCAATCTCACGTTGCTCCACCTAATTCTACCTCATCTCCAACCTCTTCCTCCTTTTCTTATTCTTTCTCTCCGTCATCCTTCTTCGAAACTTCCTGTTCAATTTCCTCTTCATCCTCCTCCTCGTCCTCCTCATGCTCCTCCTCCTCCTGGCATCACATCTTGCTGCTCATCATCTTTCCGCATCATCAACTGCCATCCTCTGCAGCCATTCTCGATCAACTTGTCTCCTGCTTCATCTTCTTCTTCCAGCGTTTTCATCAACCGATGTCATCACGTCCGTCATTAGCCGCCAGATGACACGTGACCGTCCGGAAATACCCGGAAACACCCGATCGAGATCCGAGTCTAAGGCATCGCAGTCCAAAGCCAAGTAATTAAGACATCAGTCGTATGGCGGCGCCGGGATCGATGACAATCACATCTCCACAGTCACGTGGACACCTCCGGCGCTGACGTGGCATCGAATAAGTCTATTCTATTGTTGTTTCATCGTCTCGTCGTTGTCATCATCATCATCGACATCATAATAATCATACCTCTCCTCGTATTCATCTGCGTCATCATCATCATCATCATCATCATCATCATCATCATCATCATCATCAACAACAACAACAACATCATCATCATCATCATCATCATCATCATCATCATCACCACCTTCCTCTTCCTCATCATCTTTATCATTATCTTTATCATCACCTTTATCATCATCATCATCAACGTCATCATCATCTTCGTCGTCGTCTTCGTCGCGCTTTGAAAGGTGGGGAAAGGTGCTACATAAGCGATCAAATCTGAAACCAGTTTCACATTCGATCTGGTTGAAAAAAACAGGTATATTGTCCGATGTCATTTATACTCCGTCAAGTTGACCCAAAACTTTACATAACGCTACATACTAAGCTGTGAATAAGCTGGTTCCCGCGAATCAGCTTTCATTAGGCGCCGTAGAAATCGCGAGTTTACGATTACGAATACGATTACTACATGTAAGACATAACCAGCGGTACTCACTGTGTACGGACAGGTAGACCCAAGTACCATTCTGATTGCTACGATCAGTACCATCGATGAAAACGATGGAACATTCGTACCAGCCTTCATCGGACGGGGCGATGTTTTTGAGTTCGATGGAAGCTCGCTCAACGAGCCGCACCCTTCCTTGGAACCTCGTGTCCACGTGGGGTGGAAATCCGTTGAACTGGATGAATATGGGAACCTCGATTCCCTGCTTCCTCCAGGTTATGATGTACTCCAGGTAGATCTTTCCCGGATACGGTATGTTGCAGTCTAGGACTCTGGACCCGTTGACGGAGGCCGTTCGGTGGGCGGAGCGTTTGGCGAATGCGCGTTGGATTGAGTCCATGTCTACAAAATCAGGTCATGATACTTCGGTGTGATTGGCTAAATGTAAATCGGATCAGGATATAGCGTAAGTAAATCGGGTCATGCTACTGCTTGTTACAGTCTGACTGGCTGAAATGTAAATCAGGCCATAATACTTCAGGATGATTAGTCAAAATGTAAATCAGGTCACGATACTTCAGTTTGATTGGTTCACACGTAAATCGTCTTCAAGTCACAATATGGTCTACTTCAAATCGACTGGCTTAATTGTACGTGAATATGATTTTTCTTCCCCATAAATTTAATATTTTTGGTACCCAATTTTAGGCTTGCAGCTATCAAGGAACAAAGGTGAGTTATCCACGCATTCAGAAATTACCAAATTCTTACCAGACGTGGGAGGGATGACTGCATTATCTGCTCTGCCCATCTGCAATAAACTCCCAGTTAAATTACGACAATTATCTGACTCATCATCACTTCACCCCTTGCAATCTTTGCGCAATTGTTTCACTCAAAATATTGAAAGCACTACTCTTCCACAGATCCTATCCTGATTCCTCTTCTTCCCCTTATCTGTCCCGCAGATCCACTTCCAAACACCACCCACCGTAGCCGTTTGACTGCCTGCCTGCCTGCCTGCCTGCCTGCCTGCCTGCTGCCTGCCTGCCTGCCTGCCTGCCTCCTGCCTGCCTGCCTGCCTGCCTGCCTGCCAGCCAGCCTGCCTGCCTGGCTTGTAGCTTGACCCGGAACCTAACCCTTCCTGCCTAACGATTTAATTTTGACTGAGCACCTGCGAAAAAGCCAGTTTCCGCGAACTAGCTTTTGTTGGGCGCAGTAGAAATCTCGAGTTGCGATTAGGATTACGATATTTAGATGCAAATAATTTCTTCCAACTCTTTTGAAGGTTTTACTATCGTCCAGAGAGTTCAAAGATCAGTTTTCAGAAGTCGGTGAAAGCCGAAATCACCCCATTTTCCGGTACAATTCGCCCTAAATTCAATGTGTCCGGTTACCTAGCAACAAAAACGTGTTAATAGTTGGTAGCAGACGATCAAGCTGGTCATTCGCTGCACATTTTACGCCGAGTTGAAGCTCCTTGATTATAGTGTCGTCGTATGCCCTCAATGCTTTCTGGGAAAACTCTGTCGGTTCTCCTCAGTCGAGAGTGACCTATTGACACTAGTGCCACCTATGAACAAGCATCGTGCCTTGGGTGACAATTTATTGACGTCATTAATTAGTATAGCGCCTGTTTGATTGAAACCCGACGTCGCGTTGCTATTAGAGACGGCGATGACGCCAATTATTCCACAGCCTTTCGGGTAGGAAAGCGCTAATCGAGTACTCGATTCATCAATCGGGTACTCGATTGGCGAATCGAGTACTCGGATAGCGGACCGAGTAGGCGGATGCTTTAGAGATAATGGGATAAACTTACACAACCGTCTGTCAGTTCCAGAGGGCGATTTGGCTTAGAGAGTGACAACGCGTTTGTCGCTGGAGGGTACATAATTTCGCACTGAGCCAAAAGGCAACAACACCCTAGATTCCGCCTAATATAAGGAGCGCCCTCTTGCTGCTATCGGCGCTTTTATCTGCAGGTGTCCTCAGACGCCAAAATCCACTTCCGGTAAATGGCCGGAAGTGCGAGATTCACACGGACAAAACATCGAAAGAAAGTCGCCGCCATCTTGGTTAATGCTAACTAGTTTATTTAGCGCCAGTATATTTCGTTCGTTTAAGATTTTTGATTGCGATTTGTAGTTGAAGCGATCGTGCGTTGAACATTCTGATAACGGCGCTATAGAAGTCTTTAGATTAGATCAGATAAATTACGCTTTACCGATTACCATTCAGCTCAGCCAGTGTAAGACTTATAAAGCGTCGGTTTTCATGCAGTTCAAAGCGGTGGTCACTGACGAAGCAAACTAGACTTCTGTAAAACTCTTAAAGTCTAAGAGATATAAGATATAAGAGAAATAAGATATATAAATCTAAGAGATACTGTAAGCGGTTAAGATATATATATATATATATATATATATATATATATATATATATATATATATATATATATATATATATATATATATATATATATATATATATATATATATATATATATATATATATATATATATATATATATATATATATATATATATATATATATATATATATATATATATATATATATATATATATATATATATATATATATATATATATATATATATATATATATATATATATATATATATATTGTAATTTGAGATTTATAAAGCGCCTCTTAGAGGATAAACTCAAAAGAGGTGCTTCCGACCTGAAAAACTAAATTACATGCAAGTTTTCGGTATATATATATATATATACACATATATAGATGGAGGTTTTCGAAGGTGTTTTTCCACGTCTTTACCATAAGAAACCATTTAATCCCATGACTTAAAGCGGTTGAAGAATATATATATACAGTGTATATATATATACAATAAGAAACCACTTAATTCCATATATATATATATATATGGGATTAATTAATCCTATATATATATATGGGATTAAATGGTTTCTTACTGTAAGCGAAGAAGTGCATGCGGCTATGTGTCTGACAGTCATAAGATGATAAGATGTCGTACAAACTGGTTATGACATCGAATAATGCTATGCTCTTTTTAGACACCTTTAACTTGCTTTTCCCCGACGCTATAAGAACCTCGTTCCGTTCAATAATTATATTTCTGCTGGAGGTTGTCATGATAGTGGACGTTGACGGCGGTGGGCAGCCACAAGATGTCGCTAAATACTGGATAATATTTCACAAAATATGTAACTACAAGTACAGTAAACACCTTTAAAAAGCCGCCATCGTAAGATATATATAATCTTCAATCGAGAGAGCATATGACGAAAAAATGTGTGGGTGTACGCCTTGTAAGGTAAGGTTGATGGAAACGGCCATGACAGCCACAAGATGTCGTTAAACAACAAAGGTCAAGTGGTTTGTGCGCTGGACTGACAACCCAGAGGTCAGAGGTTCAAATTCCGGCTCCACTCGCGCCACCTAACGAACTCAGCAATAAAATGAGTACATGTTATGTATGTATGTATGTATGTATGTATGTACGCATATATGTATGTATGTATGTATGTTTGCATGGATGTATGTATGTATGTGTGTATGTATGTACGTTTGTATGTTTGTATGTATATATGTATGCATGTACGTATATATGTATGCATGTACGTATATACGTATGTATGTATGTACGTACGTACGTATGTATGTATGTATGTATGTATGTATGTATGTATGTATGTATGTGTATGTATGTACGTATGTATGTATGTATATATGTAAGTATGTACGTATATACGTATGTATGTATGTACGTACGTACGTATGTATGTATGTATGTATTTTTGCATGTATGTATGTATGTATGTGTGTATGTATGTACGTTTGTGTTTGTATGTATATATGTATGTATGTACGTACGTACGTATGTATGTATTTATGTATGTTTGCATGCATGTATGTATGTACGTATGTATGTATATATGTATGTATATATGTATGTATTGTGTGTATGTATGCATGAATGTATGTATCAGATCATTTTATTAGCGCCTATAGGAACTTACTAAAACATCCCCATTTAACAGTTCTTAAAAGTTTCGACTCCATGCAACTCCTGTAAGCAATCGAATCACAATACCGCGTTCTGAATTTTATCTTCCAAAGAATTCCTCTGGATCACATCCATCACTAATCGACGTTTGCGAAAATGCGCTACAAAACTTAACGACTTTCGTCAGTAGCCAACACACGCCATCTCCATCTTGTTCGGCGGAAATATTCCGCTTTGCAATGGGACCGTTTTTTTCCGAGGGCGTAACCCAATTCCGTTTTCCATTGCATGGGAATTATTTTCGCCCAGCGCGAGTAGATTGCCACACGTTTCGTCCTGTATTTAACTTTCATGAGAAAAGGGTCGATGCATCGTAAGGGACCCGCAAAAGCCCAGAATATTCCTCGGTTATGCACGTCGCTTTTCCCGACTGTCCCGTTGCAGACTCCGCTCCCCCGTCTGGAAGGCGGGAGGCAGGGATGGAGGGTGGTTAAAACAGGACCAGGCTACCCTATGGTGAGAAGAAAGCTCTCGTGTGTCTGTGTGTGTGTGTCTGTCTGTCTGTGTGTCTGGTTGGCTGGATCCCTCGATGCATGGCCGGCGATCGTAGTCATCAATTCTCGCATTGCGAATAAAATCGTAATCATTATTCTTATTAATATGATTTTGCGAAAAGAAAACGAAAAGAATTGGAAAGAAGAGAGAGAGAGAGAAAGAGAGACAGACAGACAGAAAGACAGAGACAGACAGACAGACAATATCAAAGACAGAAGCAGAAATAGAGAGGGAGAACGAGAAAGCAACATAGAGACAGACAGACGGACGGACGGACGGACGGACGGACGGACGGACGGACGGACGGACGGACGGACGGACGGACGGACGGACGGACGGGCGGACGGACGGACGGACGGACGGACGGACGGACGGACGGGCGGACGGACGGACGGACGGACGGACGGACGGACGGACGGACGGACGGACAGACGCAGAAATAAAGCAGGAAAACGAGAAAGCAACAGAGAAACATAGACAAACACACACGGATTCGCATAATATTTGTTACAGGAACTTTATTCTTTAAGGCTCTAACGCATGCATACGCAAGCAGACGGAGAAGCAGACACAGTTTGACACGGTCACAGGTCATCCTAAATGCAATGAGCCTAATTTGTATTTATTTAGCGCTTGCCTTAGACGATAACTTCACGCCGGACTAAAGAATGGCACCACAAATAATTAAGATAAACGATTCGATCTGCATACCATTTTTTAGGTAAACTGTGTTATTTTATATTAATTAATAATCGCGATTTGATAGACACCTTTATAAAGCCTGAAAATTTCCTTTTTAAAAGGCCCATATCCTGTACCAGTTGAATATGTCCAGAATCTCTCGAACTGTTTATTATTTCAAGGATATTTGAGCAAGGAATAGAATCACATAAATAACGATAAACATTTTCGGCTAAATTAAGAAACACCTTCTTGCAACTTTTTCAAGTAGTTGGATCCCAGCGTCTTTGAGAAGTGAGCAGGAGGCATCATATACATAAAAAATATTCAGATGAATGCATGCATACATAATGATAATGGTAGTGATAATAACAACAATATTAGCAATTACAATTAGAATACTACTACTACTATTACTCCCACTACTACCACTACCACCACCACCACCACCACCACTACTACCACTACTACTACTACTACTACTACTACTACTACAACAACTACAACTAATAATAATAATAATAATAATAATAATAATAATAATAATAATAATAATAATAATAAATGATAATAATAATAATAATAATAAGTCCATATCATAATCATAATATCTATGTCCTAAAACACATCTGTGTCAACATATACAGCGACGGTAAGGAAACGTTAAACATGTATTATGACATTGAATAGAAAGCTCTAATTAGACACCTGTAAAAGGTTTCCAGTCTAGGTTATATTAGTTTCGCCAATTGCGTTTCATCGTGGTGAATCATATCCCCAAGGTCGAGGTCATCTGCCCTGGCAGCCATAAGATGCGATTTAAGATTGGAAACCACTACCATCAGCAGACCTTCGCCACTGTCTTTAGTCGGGGAGGTGCAAGTCCCAAGTCTGGATAAAAAGGAGGAGGGCGACGTTAATCATCTTATGACGCAGCGTCGTTAAATACAAACTACTACTAATGGCAGAATTGGGTTTTGTAGCGCATCTACAATAGGTAATGTAAGATCGAAGTCGACTACCCTAGCAGCCACAATATGTCGTTAAACACTGGAACTAGCAATCCGTAGGTTTGTAAGTGATAAATAGGGTTTCGTGCGGCGTAGCAACGAATTGAAGATTTCGGGATCCACAAATGAACTCAACCGAACAACTCATCTAATCTTCGATGGAAATGAGGAAATCTCACAGACAGCCGTAGGTTTAGACCTGAAACAAATTAAAAGAATGGGAATCCAAATACCGATAAGACACTACTGGTTACATTTACCAAAGGTACCTTAATTCCACTCTCGATAAATATTGCTGTCGATTTTTTAAGTTTTTGCTCTATATCCCTACACCAAGTCTTCTCTCGGATATGCTAAAGAAATTAGCGGATGTATACGAATTTTAAACGCGATCGACGAATATATACCACAGCTAGAAATGTATTAAAGGTGTCTAAACGAAGTTATGTCATTTCTAGGATTTGTTAGTGTTCAGCGACATCTTGTGGTGGCTACGGACGTTGAAGTCAACGAAGACAAACGAACCTTACACGAACATAAATGGTTGTGTTGTTTAACTCAGCTGATCTCTGATGGAAATTCTTGCACATTTATAGGCAGAGATTATATGTGTTATTATTATGTGCATCCATAGGCAAACTCGAAGGGATTTCTTGTCTCCCTAAACGAGTAGCCCAATTTCTAAAAATATCGATTCTATTTTTAAAATGATGATGATGATGATGATGATAATGATGACGATGATGATGATGATGATGATGATGATGATGATGATGAACGTTTCCTCTGAAACCTATTTATTCAGCAAAAGCTTTCACATATATAAAGAAACTCCGCCACGGCCTCTGCGTAGTCTGGTAGTGTCATCCTCGCTAAACAGAAACTAGAACTAGCCAACACGGCAGTGGCGGAATTCTTTTCCAATAGGACATTTTTGTACAGTTCTCACTGTTAGTAGTTTCCACTGTTTATTTTATCCGCGAGCTGAATAACTTAGCTGTTGTAAGGTAAGGTAAGGTCGACGTCAGCGGACCAGGCAGTCACTAGATGTCGTTAATCAGTCGACCTTATTACATGAAACACAAACAAAACTATATTTTTGTAAAACTCTTGAAATCTATGATATATATTCATCAACCGCCTTAAGTGGTTTCTTACTGCAAGCAGTGTGTGCATTAACGCTTGCTACAGCAGTAAGATGTCCTTAAAACTCGTTATGATAACAAATAATGCTAGGTTCTTTTTAGACACCTTTAACTTCCTCTTTCCAGACGCTATAAGGTACTTATTCGACTCACTGAATGTGATAAATATATAGTCATCATCGTCGTCAACGGCAGATGGAGCCACAAGATGTTGCTAATTATGCTTGAATGCAAAGAAGTCCGAAGTCGCCGTTCTTGGCACTTCATCATTAAAATCGATCGAAGACCTAAAAACAGTCAACATTGCGGGTGCGGACATTTCATTATCATAAACATTTAAGAGTCTCGGAATAACGCTCGACTCTAAACTAATATTTAACCAGTAAGTCACCGCTAACTGCAAGGCATCGTATTACCACATAAAAGCCATGCGTCATGTTCGATCGTGCTTACCACCGGAGCTCGTAAAGACAGTCGCTTGTAGTGTAGTCAGAGCAAAACTCGACTACTGTAATTCGCTGCTGTACGACACTACAAAATCTAACATCGCCAAACTGAAACGCGTCCAAAACTGGTTAGCCCGTCTGGTGACAGGAACCCGAAGGTTTGACCACGTCACTCCTGTACTGGCAAAATATACATTGTCAGCTCTTGAATCACTTATATGATAGCTCTCCTGACACGTAAGACTCTCTCGACCAATCAACCAGCTTACCTGTCATCATCCTTACAGCACTACCTACCATTCAGATCTCTGCGATCAGATACACAAAACCTTCTATCTTTCTCTGACGTCTGATTTCTGCCAACGCGGATTCAGCAATTCTGCACCAGCCACATGGAATAGTCTTCCTCTTTAGATTACTCACGACAGTATCTCGCTAGACACATTCGTAAAGCGGCTAAGACCTTTTTGTATCGTCTTGCTTTTGTTGTCTGACCCACACACGCCTACGATTCCTCGCTCAGTCGAGGGACATATGGCGTGTTAAAAAATGCATTACTTACTTACTTACATGACAGCCAAGAGATCTTTAGAACACGTGAAATTCGATGGTCCCATTAGACACCTTTAAAACATCTCCTTATGAGCCTATATAATTATTTCTTCAGGTTGGTAGTTATTCATGTCATAACGACATAAGCAAAATATATAGGGTCAAATGCAGATATTTTAAAGGTGTCTAATTACTCTAACTTCTAATATCTGTAACTACAATTTGTAAATAAGTTTTTATACCCTTGATGCGTGTCATATAAAGATATTCTATATCGAGATTTAATGCATATCTAGATAAAGCAAATCTATAGGGAAACTGAAGCTATACATGAGAGTAAATCGAATGATTGCAACTAACTGAAAGCCTCTAATGTATAGACCGCATGCAATACATTAAACTTACTTAATTGCCAACAAAATTCGATGGGAATCGATAGAGTATATTGCTATTTTGTTAGAATATATAATTTGGATTGGCCATGAAATTAAAGAAATATCTAAGAGAAGCCTAAATTGTTAGTATGCAAGGGACGAATTATCATTTCCATAGTTGCATCATCCTGAGGGAATTCTAGTAGTCGAAGTATCACCCCCATGCACCCATAGCATATCTAACAGCTTGATTTTCATGCATATTAATAAGCTCACGTGGTCTGTTTACTCCTCGACCTCACCCGCCCTCCCTCCCTCACCCGTCAAACTAGCTTTTCGTGAGTCATTTAAAAAACTCAATATTGCTTGAATATAAATTATGTTCATACTACCAAATTACCCCAGACACCCCCCTCTTTTACTAAGTTGATCAATGCTCCAATTACACACAAACAAATACACACGCACGCACACGCACACATTGAATTAAATTTTCCACTTTCAGTAATTATTGACACACCAAATTACAAATTGCAGAATCAAAAAAATTCGAATGTAAGACAAGTCTAATGTCGACTGCCACAAGATGTCGTTAAATACCTGATACCTTCGATAATACGAGCTTCTGTTAGGACACCTTTAAATCTAGTTTCACGATGCTTTATAGACTACATTTTCGCTAGATAAACTGTATTAGGAGTGGATGACAGTCTGGATGAAACAGGAAGGTGACGCTAATGTCTTCATTAGGCAAAGTCGTTAAATAGAATTATCGGCGAATATTTCTACAAGATCCTAAAAAATTGTTTTGTCCGACGTTCCGTGAAATTAAAAACCACAAGTCCTAGATTTGAACAAAAATGAATAAACTTTGTTAGTTACCAATTGATTTTTGCATAATTAGTGGACGTAACTCCACCTCTGCCATTAGTCGGGTGGTGCCAGTCCCAAGACTGGATAAAGGAGAAGGGGACTCAATGGCTTTCTATGCCATAAGATGTCGTCAAACATTGTAAACTTACCAATTATTGCGTAAATCGACATTTATTACATTAAACCCAAACAAAACTATACTTTGCAAAACTCTTATATTCGAATATATCTATTCATTAACCGGCTTCAGTCGTGGAATTAAATGTTTTTCTTTATTTGTAAGCATAGTGTATCCACCATGCTTCTGACAGCCGTAAGATGTCGTTAAAAACTTGTTAAGACTACAAATGCTGCTAGGCTCTTTTTAGACGCCTTTAACTCGCGCTTCAACGACGCTATAAGAACCACATTTCCGAAGTTTTTAATTCCGCCACTGCCTTGTTTGGGGTAGTGCCAGTCCCAAGCTTGGATAAAGGAGGAGGGCGACGGCAATGGCCTTTGATGTCATAAGCTGTCGTTAAACTGAGGAACTACTACTATTATTTTTTGTCCGCGTGAAATTTGGTCTACATAACGCCGATGTCAACGGCCTTTGATGCCACAAGGTGTCGTTAAATACCAAATAATATTAAACAAAATATACTGCTACAAGTAGACACCTTTAAAAAGTTTCTATCATAGGCTACATGTCATTCGACTTCATAACGAACCCGCTTCAACACTAACCCGTTTCTAGAAAAAAGTCTAATGGACAAATTTTGTCAGAAGTTAACAGCTCAGAAGTCAGAGGTCAAAAACTAGGTCAGGCAAGTTGAAACAGACGAGTCTTATAATTTTAAACGTCAGTTAGATCAAATTTATAAATTAATTTAGAAGAGAAATTTATTCAGACAAAATACAATATAAACTATAACAATAAAAATATTAACAATAAAAATAACAATACCGTCACTTTCCTAAATTTAGAAAAGCGTTCGTTTCCTAAAGCGTTACTTCTAATCTCTTGTCTTTAGCAATGTGGCCTATTTTTTACATATTCTGTAGATCTACATTGAGTTTCTTCATCTCAACAACGACCTTTAACCTATAAATTGTACAATTTCTCCTAATAATAATTCTCATGTCATCACATCGAAGGCCGAATGTATTTTCTATAATCACACAGAACATATGTGCAAAAAACTCACTCAAGCCTCTAGATTTCCAATCACCCGATCATGTCTTGGCACCTCCGAGGCATAAATATACTATACTGGGCATGTCCTAGAATGCTGCGAGGCTCTTTTTAGACACCTTTAACTCGCTCTTCCACGACGCTATAAGAACCTGATTTCCGGAAATTGTTTATTCTCCTCGAAGAACCACAAACGCGTTCAAATTTTCCTACGTTACTGAATACAGCCTGTTCACAAATTAAGCTGAAAAATACTGTAAAGTAACAATAACAATAAAATACTCTAAGCTAACAAACATCATAATACAACACTATACTCCATGTTGTGCTTTTAGCAATTCGTGTGTTTACAGATTTCAGCTACAAATATTTCTCCAGAGTCCATGCAAATACATACATAAAAAACACATATATACACAGAATACTAATTCCAAGAGTTCCTTATCTCTAATGCGACTTACAACAATTTCTCTGCAGCCAAAATCACACACACACACGCAGACAAACACACACACACGCAGACAAACACACACACACGCAGACAGACACACACACACATCACTGTTTCATCTTGATGCCGTTCCAGATTACTTGGGTTGATAATCTGCAAGAACATTTTAATAAACACATACATGCACACAATAATACCATACATACATACCTACATATACATACATACATACATATATGACATATATACATACATAAATGTATACATACATACATACATATACATACATTCCATACATACATACATACATACATACATATATACAAACATACATACATACGCATGTATTAAGAATGCAAACATCGATCGATTGTATGTTAAGATATATTAGCGACATCTTGCGACCAGTTCTGGTTTAATTATTATGGCGGCCGTTATCTGGACTGCGCTTCAAGCAAGGAGAAGCCTTTTGATGACAGACAGGCAGGCAGGCAGGCAGGCAGGCAGGCAGGCAGACAGGCAGGCAGGCAGGCAGACAGACAGGCAGACGGATGGACAAACGGACGGACGGACAGACAGACATAGAAGCAGGCAGGCAAGCAGGCAGATAGTTATCTCTGACCGAATCTTATGAGCGCATTTTCATGGAGCTGGAATTAGGTCCTCTAGAAATGTCCTGGTCAATGACTCAGTCGCTTCTCTTGTATGACATTGTCTTTGTATTGTATGGTATTTTTATTTGTATTGCATTAAATTGTATAATATTATATTTATTGCATTGTATTCTGTATACGGCAATTTGTATAGCGCCTCTTGGCAAACTCATAGAGCGCTATATAATTTTAATGGTACTCCATTGGATTTCGCCATCTTGAAGATCGCTACGTACACAAGTACTGAGGACCTGAAGCGCCATCTGTTTCCGCTGATGTCGTTCTTATTAAATCTGCCCAAATGAACCTCTGTTCTCTCTGACCCAGTGACATCTGACATGACCTGCTTCGCTGGCCAATCAAATCAGCCGTGTCAGTTGAAGGAGTGAAAGGGCAAGAGTAGGAATCGGAATAGGAGGAGAAAGACGGAGGAGGAAGAGAAAGAAGGAGGAAGAGCAGGAATAGACAGAATTGAAGGAGGAAGTGGAGGAATATAAAAGAGGAGAAGGAGAGGAGGAGGAAGAGGAAGAACAGAAAGAAGAGGAGGAGAAGGAAGAGATTAAAGAAGAGAGAAGGAAGAGGAGGAATAGAAAGAGAAGGAGGAGGAGGAAGAGAGGAAGAAGAACAATGAGGAGAAAAAGAGGGAACAGAAATTATGTGACCCGTCATACACTAACACTTCACTCCTTGCAATCTCTACGCATGTAATTAATTGCTAGGACAGTTTACTCTCAATCAGCAAACGGGAACTACAAAATTGTTTTAAACACAAGCCCCATCAACTCAAAAAAGAGCTGATAAAACAAATTGGAGGTGAAGTTGAAAAATTAAATTGTTGTTAAAGAAGGACTCATAATCATTGCCTTCACAGAAATACAGAAGGAAAAAGTTTTAAATATTAAACAGAGACGGTAAAACTGTAGTTGTTACTTTACCCTTTGCCCTAACAACGAAAAGCAAATTACCATCAAATGAATATATCACATTAACTAAGCCTCAGAGAGAATTTGAACCGAGGGATTCATATATGCTATATATATATATATATATATGTGTATATATATATATATATATATATATATGTGTATATATATATATATATATATATATATATATATATATATATATATATATATATATATATATATATATATATATATATATATATATATATATATATATATATATATATATATATATAATGATATGCTGTCGCGTTGATTACTGCAACTCTGTACTTGCTGGTTTGCCTAAGTATCGGCTGTCTTCCCTTCAATCAGTACTAAATTCTGCGGCCAGGTTAATATCACGTCTTCCTCGTTTCTCTCATATCTCTCATTACATCATTCAGCAACTTCATTGGCTCCCTATCCAATCTCGTATTCGGTTTGAACTATTATCACTGGTAATAAGAGCTCGCATGGGCCAGGCTCCAAAATATCTTTGTGATCTTATTCGGCCTCCACATTCTAGTACCTCATCCCGCCCTTTACGTTCTTTAGATCGTCTGGATGTTATTTCTTCCTCGTGTTAAGTCCTCATTTGCTCAGCAGATGGCTTTTGCTGCTGTTGGCCTTTCTCTGTGGAATGAACTTCCGCTATCGTTTCGTGCAAAGATCACTTTTGGTGACAGAGCTCAGTCAGCTCGTTGTTTAAAGACGTTCTTATTTCCCATGGGCTCTCATGCTGGAAGCCCCTCTGAGTAGGTTGTTCTGTAAGAAGGCTATATGAGTTATCAAATACAAATACAAAAGTACAAATATGGCTTACAGTAAAATGAGGATAATCTCAAACAGACAGCCGTATCTTTAGGCCTGAAACAAATTAAAAGCATGGGTATCCAAATACCGATAAGACTCCACTGGTTACATTTGCCAAAGGTACTATAATTCCACTCTCTATAATTATTCCTGTAGATTTTATAATGTTTGTCCCTACACCAAGTCTTCACTCTTTTATAGTCGAAACGAGTTTCTTAAACATCGGAAGTTTTAACGCGATCGACAATTATATACCGTGGACTGAAAATGTTTTAAAGGTGTCTAAACGAATGCCTTTTCATTATGCTATGTCAATTCTAGGATTTGTTAGTGTTTAGCGACATCTCGTGGTTGCTACGGACGTTGAAGTCAACCGAACCTCACACGAACATCGGCTACATAGATTAATGGCATTGGACACAACGATTAGTAGCAGTAGTTCCAGTGTTTAACGGCATCTTATGACATCAAATGCCATTGACTTTGCCCTCCTCCTTCATCCAGGTTTGGGACTGGCACTACCCGACTAAATGCAGTAGTGATTAGTAGAACTAAAAGTTTAATGACATCATATGGCAGCATTGCCCGTCGACGTCCTTAAAAATATTCTACATGAAAAACAGTTCTGTTTTAAATAGTTTGGCTTAACTAACAATAAATAGTCACAATTAAACAAACCATTAAATTTTAAACTGAAAAATATAGTTGTTATTCATCGTTCAGTAGCGATTGAAGCGAATTTTGAGTACATAGCTTAAGTGGAGACCGTTTTTAAGGTGTCTAATTGCAGCCCTGCATTTAATTTGAGAGCGTTTTTAAGGTGTCTAATTGCAGCCCTGCATTTAATTTGAGAGCGTTTTTAAGGTGTCTAATTGCAGCCCTGCATTTAATTTGAGAGCGTTTTTAAGGTGTCTAATTGCAGCCCTGCATTTAATTTGAGAGCGTTTTTAAGGTGTCTAATTGCAGCCCTGCATTTAATTTGAGAGCGTTTTTAAGGTGTCTAATTGCAGCCCTGCATTTAATTTGAGAGCGTTTTTAAGGTGTCTAATTGCAGCCCTGCATTTAATTTGAGAGCGTTTTTAAGGTGTCTAATTGCAGCCCTGCATTTAATTTGAGAGCGTTTTTAAGGTGTCTAATTGCAGCCCTGCATTTAATTTGAGAGCGTTTTTAAGGTGTCTAATTGCAGCCCTGCATTTAATTTGAGAGCGTTTTTAAGGTGTCTAATTGCAGCCCTGCATTTAATTTGAGAGCGTTTTTAAGGTGTCTAATTGCAGCCCTGCATTTAATTTGAGAGCGTTTTTAAGGTGTCTAATTGCAGCCCTGCATTTAATTTGAGAGCGTTTTTAAGGTGTCTAATTGCAGCCCTGCATTTAATTTGAGAGCGTTTTTAAGGTGTCTAATTGCAGCCCTGCATTTAATTTGAGAGCGTTTTTAAGGTGTCTAATTGCAGCCCTGCATTTAATTTGAGAGCGTTTTTAAGGTGTCTAATTGCAGCCCTGCATTTAATTTGAGAGCGTTTTTAAGGTGTCTAATTGCAGCCCTGCATTTAATTTGAGAGCGTTTTTAAGGTGTCTAATTGCAGCCCTGCATTTAATTTGCTATTTTGTTTAATGACATCCAGTGGCTGCCAATGCGATTTCCTTACCACCTACTCATAGCGAAATCGCCATCACAACTTAATTCCAACAATACTCGCCTTATATTATTTATTGAGTAAATGTTCCCTTTGTAAAAAAGTCTGTAACCTATCTGCTCTTCTAGTGGTAGTTCCGCAGTTTAACGACAGCTTATGGCATCAAAGGCCGTTGCCGTCGCCCTCCTCTTTTATACAGGCTTGGGACTGGCTCTTCTGCGCCGTGTACTCCATTTTATAGCGCAGAATTCAGCTTTAAAAGAGGTGTGTAAAGATCCAGGGAACAGAATCACCCAAGTTGCGGTAATGAAACATTTGTGTCAACTTCAACGTTCCTACATTTATCTTAACACCTACTTCTCGAGATGGCGCTCCGATTCGCGTTTCTGTTTACCTTTGCGCACGTTAAAAATTTTAACAATAATAATAATAATAATAGTAATAAAAAATAATAATGGCCCCAAACTCTATTCTTCTTTCCGTTTGTCAATTGCAGCCTCGCTCAGCCATTTCGAGCGATTCTTTCCGATTGGTTAGACATCGACAACGAAATGACATCCGGTCATTCCCGACGAAGACTTGCGTCCAGGAGGACAGCTATCGGTGCGACATCTGCCGACGTCGTTGGGCGACGAAACAGCGCAAGTAACGAACGGGTTCAAGCAGGAGAGAGATAAGTGCACCTATAGTTCTGTCTCTGTCTGTCTGTCTGTCTGTCTGTCGTCTGGACAGAGACACACACAGACACGCAAGGAGACAGACACATACAGATAGACTCAGAAAGATGGACGGTCGGAAAGACCGACGGGTAGACAGACAGACAAACAGACAGACACGCACACGCCCACCCGAACACGCAGAAAGAACCTATCAACCAACTAGAAGACACAGATGAAGCCTGCTACCACCATGCGCATACAATTTCAGGATCCCGCCATAACTCCACGCCGACTCCCAAACCCCCCTCGATTACACAACCATTTACGCCCCTATATACAGAAAGCCGCGCCTACGTCACTTCCGTTGGACACATCAGCACAACCAAGACGCCCCTCCCCCTCGTGGTCCGAAATATTTTCACGGAGCATCCATTTTCCGAATAATAGACCCTTAAAGACTGATTAGGCGAGCGCGGATACGGTGGCGCGCCAAGCGATCAGCATACAAAACAGGGTCGTGATGGCGCGTGTAAGGATGAGCCGCTTGTTAACGAAACATTTTATAAATTGCACGGTTCGCTAATGGCGTACGTCATAACACAACAAGGAGATAGGATGGCGGGATACCGCGTCGCGTAGAGGGCGCCAGATTAAAATATTTATTACGGCTCTTTGGGAAATATGTATGTGATGCTTCGATTGGATTTTATTTGACGGGGAGCGATGGGGTCTTGGCTTCGACTGATCCGTTGAATTTCGTTTAAAGAAACAGACGATGGCGTTTATTATGACGTGTGCTTGTTCGAAATATAATGACGTCTTTTGTTTTCAAAGAATGGTAAATAACGGCTTCAAAGAGTCATGACACGTTGGATGGATGGATGGATGGATGGATGGATGTATGGATGGATGGATGGGTGGATGGGTGGATGGGTGGATGGATGGGTGGATGGATTTGATTCTCGTGATAGCGCGGTCCGTACACGGGGACCTTAAATGGGGTAGCACCAATTCAAGCGGGGGTGAAGGATCCCACCCAAGTGATTCATTGAAAAATGAGCAGGGTCGAGTCCATACGACCGCTATAGAAATGCGTCTATATTTACATTGAGATTACATGTAAATAGTAGCGTAACTGAAGCTTCTTTCGGTAACCTGGTATCCTCCTTTTCAATTACTTCACTACATCTTCCTCCTCTTCCTTTTCTTCCTTCTTTTCATCCGCATCCTCCTCCTCTTCATCCTCTTCTTCATTCTCTTCTTCATCTTCCTCTTCCTTTTCTTCCTTCTTTTCATCCTCGTCGTCGTCCTCTTCATCCTTTTTTCCTCCTCCTCTTTCTTTTCTTTCTTCTTTTCATCCTCATCTTCTTCATCCTCCTCTTCATCCTCCTCTTCCTTTTGATCATACTCTTTCTCGTCTCGTGCCGGAGGCGTCTCTGCGCATCGCAGTTTTTGTCGTATAATATCGATAAACATTGCATCATCCTGGTATTTCGAGAATGTCTCGCGAGAGCTCGTGTGCGTTCCGGCGTGATTTGTAGGACCGGAAATGCATCACGTCCACAGAGAAACCTATTATGCGGGTATAGTTTGTGTATGTGAGTCTATGTGTCGATGTGTGGTCTTTGCCTGCGTGTGCATACGTATGGCAGACAGACAGACAGACACACACACAGACACACAGACAGACAGACACACCGACACACAGATAGACAGACAGACAGACAGACAGATAGACAGTTCTTCCACTGACATTGCCATGGTTCCACTGACAATATAGTACTTCCATTGGTAGCATATTACTGCCAATAGCAATGCATTTCTGCCAGTGACAGCATAATGCTGCCAATGGCATTAGAATTATAATCACAGTTCTGCTTCGAGAGTCCAGATAGCTCGCTCGGCAGATCGAGACAGCGACCAAGGAAAGACTGGAAGAAGATCTAAACATCGCCTGTCGGATCTCAGGCTTTGCTCGATACTTTGTTTGACCCACACTCGTGAAAACTGAGCAGGGTCAAGGCCATATAGTCATCACAGTTCAAACTACTGTAAATATACATAAACAAATGTTTACGGTTTTCTATAGCGACCGTATGGCCTCGACCCTGCTCAATTTTCGATTAATATTTATTGATCAGGTCAGATCCTTCACCACCGCTGCCCGTTTGAATGGGCGCATGCCATTTAAGGTCCCATGTACGAACCGAGCTAATGTCCGCCCACACCAGACGCTGCAGCAGTTACAACTCTACCACGCACCATTTGTTGATATTTCGAAGTTTCCGAAGGCGCCATATAAAGTGGCTTGACGTTAACTACAGTGAGCGGACGGATCATTTCATTGTAAGTAATGGTCCACATTAACGCCGCTAACAGCCACCAGATGTCGTTAAACACTAATTATTACAATGATTATAAAACTAATTAAACACCTTTAAAACCTCTTTAAAACTCCGTCGCTGTCTTTAGTCGGGTAGCGCCAGTCCCAAGCCTGAATAAAGAGGAGGGCGACGTCAACGGCCTTTGATGCCATAAGATGTCGATAAACATTGGAAACTAATGGTAAAACTCCACCCCTGCTTTTATTAGGGTGGTGCCAGTCCGATGTCTGGAAAAAGAAGGACAACGCTAATCGTCTTTAGTAATTAAAATAATTAAAGTAATTATTAAAAATCGCCACATTGGGCTCCTCTTTGTTATATGAAGTAAAATAAGGTCGACCTCAACGGCCCTGGTAGCCGTAAGATGTCACTAAACGCTGCATACAAATAATAAAACTGCAGTGAATACAAGACACCTCTAAGACGCGGTCGAACAACGCTATATAAAATTCCGATGCCTAAATCCGCCACTGCCTTTAGTTGGGAAGTGCCAGTTCCAAGCCTGGATAAAGGAGGAGGGCGACGTCAACGGCCTTTGATACCATAAGATGTCGTTAAACATTGGAACTATTACTTGGTAAGTAGAAGGGTGACGGCGTCAACTAAGGTAACGCAAACAAGCCTAATCGCTATAGGGTCTAATAATACAACAATAAAACGACTGCTGATACTAGACACCTTTAATACGCGCTCAAATAATGCTATATAATGAACAAATTGAAATGAATTCGTTGTTTGGGGGCAGTGCCAGTCCCAAGCCTGGATAAAGCAGGAGGGCGACGGCAACGGCCTTTGATGCCATAAGCTGTCGTTAAACTGCGGAACTACTATTACTTATTCGTTGTTGATCGCAGGTTTGGAATATTGATAAGCTTAATATAAGGTCGACGTCAACGACCCTGGCAGACATAATAATCGTCATAATAGTTATAATAACACACTAATCGGTAGTTTGAGTCATGTGATTGTAGTATTTTTAACAGTGAGAACTGTTAAAAAAATCTCCTGCCTATGTCAAAGGCCTTTTATGCCATAAGAAGTCGTTAAACTGCGGGAACCAGTCGTTAATAAATTTCGATATTGCTATAGTCGTTTTGGACACCTTTAACACGCTTGCAACAGACGCTATATATTCTTGGGATTACGTAATCATTAATTTATGATACGTTTTCGTTTATGTTTGATTCCGCCACTGCCTGGGTATCGCCAGTCCCAAGGCTGGATAAAGGAGGACGATGTCAAAGGCCTTTGATGCCATAAGATGTCGTTAAACATTGGAAACTACTAATCAGTTTTTCAAACATACATGTGAACTCCGACATAAGTGAAATGGGGTGGTGCTAGTCCCAAGCCTGATTACAGGAGGAGGGCGACGTCAATGGCCTTAGATGCCATAAAGATGTCGTTAAACACTGGAAACTCCAATCACTACTTTACAGAGCATCTTCGAAACTAATATCTGAAACGCCAGAGAGTAATGCAGACTTAACGCTCAAATACTGTCTGCTGATAAAGGATTGTGGCTTAAGGCTAAACACTATTGTGGCCTTTTGAATTGTATTCAGAAGAGACTGTCTGCATAGATCTCATTGATCTCCGTTGTAATTCTGTTTGTGCAATCAATTGATGCCTTTTGTGTTGAGATAATGACGCTAGAGAAATTTCCAGATCGGATTGGATTGGGTTGGATCAGGTTAGATCATATAAGATCAGACAAAGGCGTTCCACCGCACTAGTATCTGCCTGTAACAGACATGGCTTTGAAGTCTGTGTAGGTTCGTCGTCGAAATCCATGGAGACGTTTTGGAGCAAGGTTTATGACATGGTCGCTGGACGGTGGGTCTGGCTGCCCCTGGCTGCACATAAGGACGGGCCGTGACCCCTTCGTGACCTCTGGGTCTCTAGGGAGCAATACGATATTTATTATTGCAATATAGGGAGATATTTCATTCTCCATAGAAGAGAAATAGGCCACTGTCATAAAATGGGGGTGGTACCAGTCTTTAGCCTGGATTAAGGAGGAGGGGGACGAGGTTTATCATATTCATTATGACACAGCGTAGTTTAAAAGAGACTACTCACGTCCTTTACACACCTCTTTTAACTTTATCGCTAAATATATAAATAAATCAAGCCTGAATTAAGGCCTACTTAAAACTCCGCCACTGCCTTGTTTGGGGTAGTGCCAGTCCCAAGCCTGGTTAAAGGAGGAGGGCGACGGCAACGCCATTTGATGCCATAAACTGTCGTTAATCTTTGGAAATACTAAGGACGATGATCAAATTCGTTAGGACACGGTGTCGTTAAACAGAAACTAAGCACGTACCTTGAACACCCCTTTTAAGAGTTCCGTTATCTGTATAAATAGGACGCGTAACATAACGTACAGTTACTAAAGGCCTTCTTTTGGTAAAGTAAGGTAAAGTCGACGTCAACGGCCCTAGCGGCTACCAGTGTAGTTAAACAATGGATACCACCACTAGCAACATTAGCGAAAACTCCGCCACTAACTTTAGTCAGGTCGTGCTTGTCCCAAGCCTGGATTAAGTAGGAGGGCGACGTCGACGGACTTTGATGCCACAAGATGTCGTTAAACATTGGAACTACTACTACTACTACTACTACTACTACTACTACTACTACTACTACTACTACTACTACTACACTACTACTACTACTACTACTACTACTACTACCACTACTACTACTACTACTACCACTACCACTACTACTACTACAACTACCACTACTACTACTACTACTACTACGCCCTTAGAAAAGCTCGGCAGCTGCCTTTATTTGGGTGGTGCCAGACCGAAGTCTGGATTAAGGAGGAGGGCGACTACAATCAGATTCGTTATGACACAGCGTCGTTAAACGGAAACTGTCAACCATATGCAGAAAAGAAAGATGTTTGACACGTGACGGATTTTTACAATCGAACGATCTTAAACATATATATATATAGCACCTGGTTATACCTCACAAAATTGTCTGTAACTTCTGCTCGTGTAAATGGAGACGGTCTCCACTGGCAATCTCTCGCAGACACGTACTGACCGCCCGACGAATTTCTACCTATGGTTTCTCCTTTATGTATAACTTTATGTAATGTAATATAATATAATATGTCTTGAAGGGGCGCCAAATAAATGGTCTGAATGAAGGTATTAAAGAATACAATACAATACAGTGCAAATTTAAGTCAATGTAATGTGCCCCTAACTCACTTTGCATCGGTAGACTACTAGACAGCTGATGTCTATGACGGTTTACAGTGCATTAGTGTCTCCTATATTCAGACATTACTTCTAACAGTGCAGGTGGGTCTGGCTGCCCAGTGCTAACTGAATAAGTCAAAGTGAAGAAATTTAAAAAGCGACGGGCAACGGCTAACTGTGCTCCATAACCAGACAATAATGTCTAAGGGAATAGGGACGACAGTAATGTCTGCAGTTCGAAGACATTCGGGGAATCACAGAAGCTCGTGGTAATTCAGGATGAAAATATTACCAAGGTCGCACCTGTGCCCCGGCGGGAATTTATCTAAATTATGGAACACGCCATCGACGTGCGCTTCCAAGACATTCGTCTGCGCCTGGAATCGATAACGAAAACGCACCCCTGCTTTACAGATATTTCAATGAAGATGCAAAGGATCGTGGAGTCTACGCTGTTTTCGCAAGGGACGAGGTCTAATATCGATGCTATTCATGAGGTACAGTATACGTCATACTCCACGTAGGATGTTTCTGTACGCAAGTGTGTATGCGTGTATGTGCTTATGTATATATATATTGTCTATGTATGATTATATGTATGCATATATGTATGTATGAATGTATGTATATAATTGTGTTTATGTATGCATGTGTGTATGTATGTATGCATGTATGTATGCAAGTAAGTAAGTAAGTATGTATGTATGAGGTGTGCAATGTATATATATGTGTATATACATATATATATAAGGATAGAGACACCGAGAGACACACAAGACAAGACAGGCAGAGATACACACAATTTTTGAGGTTTATAAAAGGCGCTATGGAATGGCGTTTCAGACAGACAGACAGACGCACAGACAGACACACAGACAGACACACAGACAGACACACAGACACACACAAAGACACACAGATCTAAATTTGTATCTCCACATGAACTGAATTGCAAGAAGTCCTCCTCCTCCTCTCTTCCTCCTCTCCTCTTCTCTTCCTCTTGTATTCCAATTCCTCGTCGTCATCCTCCTCTTCTTCCATCCGTATAATCACACTTCATTGTCCTCGGAGGCGCCGTTCTCAACTGTACTCCGGGAAATCAGAGGAAATCGGGCTAACAACAAACAGAAGGGTGTCCACCGAAGACGTAAGAGTCTTGTAAAACGGATTTACGGCGTTTCAAATAATCCTGAAACAGCGTTGCGACTCCACTCGACACCAGAGGGCCGCTACTGCTGCATCTAAGCTCAGCGATGCCGACTTGGCGTTGATGCAGTCAGCAAACTGTCGAAAGTTTATCTGTAAGCTCAGCGATTAGAGCAAGGTGTTAAGACAGAACGAATTGAAGTTCGGTTTTTTCTGCATATTTCCGTCGCTCGACCCACATTCGCTCTTTTTTGGGTTTGGACCCTTTGCCTATTTAGCCAAATTGAGACGCAACGGCAGACAGACAGACAGACAGACGGACGGACGGACGCACGGACAGACAGACATACATAATACATACATACATAATAGATACATTCGTACATACATACATAATACATACATACATACATGCATAATAGATACATAAATACATACATACATACACAGTACATACATACAAACATAATACATACATACATACATGCATAATAGATACATACATACATACATACATAGTACATACATACATACATAATACATACATACATACATAATAGATACATTCGTACATACATACATACATATTTACATACATACATACATACATAATACATACATATATAATACATACATACACACATTCGATAGTATTGTATTCCAAGCGAACATTCCTACAGCCCAATTGCGTTTATATGAACTTAAGATCTCTTTCTATGCAACAAGATCAATCAGTCTGAAAAGAATTCTCGTTGGATCTGTTTATGGAACAATGGTCCTATTTTTGACGTATTACAGGAATACCAAAGACCCCGAAATAACGCAGACCTCTGTGCCCCACTACGCATGCGCAGTGAGCACGAATTTTAGACCACCCAGCGAGCGAGCGAACGGACCACCCACCGCGTTTGTCGTCCAAATTCACAATGCATTCCAATATTGCCATGGCAATTGCCAATGCTCGCATTTATCAGATTGCTCTCAAATTGAATATTTTATTTGATCACAATGCCTGCATCATTCCATAGGGCATAGAACACTGACACGACCATACAAACATGCTCCACCGGTTTCCAAAGGTGCCCTAAAGGCGATGCGTAAATCTGCACATTGTTATGTTTCTATGTACGTTAGCATCGTCATATTTTGTATGGCGGCAATGTTGTGAGATTTTAGGGGAGTTTGTCGCTAGGTGAATTAGATTCCTCTGCGTAATTGAGACGTCGCCCATATACATCTAAACCCTATAGACTAATACAAATTTGAACTTAAAGTCTAAGTATAACTGAACTTAAAGTCTAAATACATGTGAGCTCATAGTCTAAATACATCTGAGCTTATAGCCTAAATATATCTGAACTCATAGTCTAAATACACCCGAGCTTATAGCCTAAATAAATCTGAGCTTATAGCCCAAGTACATCTTAGCATTTTTGTGAACGTCATTAAGGATGATCCCTAAATGAAAAGACTGTGGTGTCGCTCCACACCACAGCTCTGTGCTACCAGACAATTTATGCCACAGCCGAGCAATTAAGAGATCGTTTTTGTCTGTGGCCTTTCACTCGTAGTTGCTGGTCCCTCCGAATTCTCTACCTCCTCTTGTTCGCAACTCTCTTACCGAGACAATGTTTCTCTCTAAACTCAAAACTTAACTACCAATCGGTTTACGGTTCTTAATGTTTCCTTTGCCAAGGCTTCAATGTGCATTTCTTAACTTTGCAAGCCCCTCTATCTGTTACTTCTCAGGTATTCCATTCAATCGTAACCGTAGTCGTAATCCCGAGATTTCTGCAGCGTCCAACGAAAGCCACGTCACGGGGACAGGCTTATTCACAGGTGCTCAGTCAAAACAAAATCGATAGGCAAAAGGGTTCGGTTCCAGATCAAGATCCAAGAGTCAGGCAGAGAGACAGAGTGACGTCTACGGTGGGTGATGCTTGGGATTGAAGCGGGAAGAGGGATAAGAGGAAGAGGGGAATCACAGAGACTTACTTTTTCAAGAAATCCCACCCAGATCCATCGAATTCCGTTACCTTCACATTTCTCTAAACTTTAAACACAACCCATCCTAACAGTTCCTTTCCTCCTCTCTTTGGTCTTCTGGCAACCGGACTTGGTTCTTGACACGGAATCTTTGGACAACCCCACTGATTTGACGCAGCTCTCGTGAATACACTGGTGCTTTTAAATAGCGCTTTAGAAATTTCGAGTTTACGATTACCATTACGATTACGATTGGCAGATGTTAGTTGAATTGTGTTGCGTTAAAGGACCTGACGATCTACGAGATGACGTCTTAAGGAAAATCCAGCAGAAAAAACCTCCCGCGCCAACCTCGAACGACCACCCACGATGGTCCACCCACCGCGCGTCGTTTCTCGCTTGATCTGTAAGTCCAAATCCTCCCCCTCCTTTTTCCCCTCTTTCCTTCTGATCGTCGCCACTCCTTGCCACTTTCGGTGGCGCTCGTAAGACTCCCATCATGCACCGCGCCGACCAATAAGCGATTGTAGTAGCGCTTAACTTTATGGCGCTACAAAAATCGTCGTCCGTCCGCCTAGAGCTGTATCCCTACGCCACGGCCGCGTTACATTGCTAGGCGGGATTCGTGCGCGGACTATACGACTAGATGCCAGCGACATCTGGCGACTCCGCCGGAAATGCGATTTACGTGCAACGGTCGAGGCAGTGTGCATACGTGGGTCATTTGGAATATTGCCTTTTGCTCAAATCCAATTGCCTCCGACTGCCTGGGTGGGCAAACCACCCCCACCGAACTCCCCTTATCCATCCGCGACTCAGCTCGGGTACACGAGACGGCGGATTGAATGAGATGCAATTAGTTACAGCGTAAAGTATTGCGATGCAGTCACGTAATGAGATTTGATTCGCAGTAATGTTGTGATTACTTTACCATATGAAGTAAATACCATTAAAACTCTTATGTGGTGTAACTTTTTTCTTAAGTATCTTGGAAGATTTTTGGGGTTGGTAATCGTAATCTCGAGATTTATGCAGCACCCAGCGAAAGCTGCTCCGCGAGGACCAGCTTATTCACAGGCGCTCAGTCAAAACAAAATGTATTTCCTCTTCCACAGATCCTATCCTGACACCCCTTCTTCCTCTTATCTGTCTCTGCTCTCCAACCCCAAACATCACCCACCGTAGCTGCCAAGCTGTCTCTCTGCCTGACTCTTGGATCTCGACCCGGAACCGAACAATTTTGCCTATCGATTTTGTTTTGACTGAGCGCCTGTGAATAAGCTGGTCCCCGCGGCGCGGCTTTCGTTGGGCGCTGTAGAAATCTTGGAATTACGATTACGATTACGATATTTCTGTGCCTGGTGAATAATGTATTTCTGCGCCTGGAGAATGTGTTTTATGCCTGAAGAATGTACTTCTGTGCCTGGAGAATGTGTTCCTGTGCCTGAAGAATGTATTTCTGTGTCTGGAGAATGTGTTCCTGTGCCTGGAGAATGTATTTCTGTGCCTGGAGAATGAATTTCTCTGACTGAAGAAACTGTTTAATGCTTTCTGCGTCTGAAGAATGCCATTGGAAAAAGAGTTGATCAGCAGAGAGGCAAAAACATTTGACATGAAACTGTGTTCAAAGGCCCTGGAACGAGAGGCCGAATGATGTGATCCGCCCTAAGAGTTGCCCTCTTGCGTCGACCCCTTCGTGTCTCCTGATTTTTCTTTTCACAATTGAACCTTAGTAGTCTGAAAATAGGATTACGCGTTCATTCGGCCAGCGAGTGGTCATTATGGTCAGTATGGTCAGTCGGATGGACGCCTGGATCGATATTTCCGGCGGTCAAACTGGTCACACGATCGTCTCAATGGCAATAAATGACCATAGACCGTATGGACAGTGACCGGTCAGCGTCGACGGTCAGCTCTTGACCTCTGGCCCCGTCAACTCTGACCTTTATTTATCGGCGACGTTTGATGGCACCAGAATTGAAAAAGGGTGCAACCGACCCATCGACATCTGAACTTATGCTCGATCCGATTGGAAGTGGGGGGAGGGTAATAGTTGGGGTCACGACCCCCTTATCTTCAGTCAATCATGAGTACATATGGAGAATAAGAGGCAGCCATTTTTATGTCCTCCTCGTTGCATCCGTAAACAGTTCGTTTGTAGAAGAGAGAATCATTTCGTAAGGTATGGTAAATGAACTCCTCAAAGCTCTTTATAAGTAATTCTCGAGCAATCCTTCAAGGGTTGCTTTAGCGCCTCAACAAAGGTGCTATAAAATAGCTAGATTCATACATAATATATTACATTCTATGTGAAAATGAAGGTCGTTCGTAATGTAAAAGAGTTCCTTCTAAGTTCCTTTCGAAGGCGCTCCTAATTTTTGCTAGAGTTCATTAAGAGCAACGAATTCATCTGCAGGAAAACAGTGTTCCACTTTCTTGTGTATTGTTCCGCCAGAAGTAGCTTGCGTACTGTTCCATCAGAAGTTGCTTACGTACTGTTCCATCGGAAGTTGCTTACGTACTGTTCCATCAGAAGTTGCTTACGTACTGTTTCATCAGAAGTTGATTATGTACTGTTTCATCAGAAGTTGCGTACGTACTGTTTCATCAGAAGTTGCTTACGTACTGTTTCATCAGAAGTTGATTACGTACTGTTCCATCAGAAGTTGCTTACGTACTGTTTCATCAGAAGTTGATTACGTACTGTTCCATCAGAAGTTGCTTACGTACTGTTCCATCAGAAGTTGCTTACGTACTGTTTCATCAGAAGTTGCTTACGTACTGTTCCATCAGAAGTTGATTACGTACTGTTCCATCAGAAGTTGATTACGTACTGTTTCATCAGAAGTTGCTTACGTACTGTTCCATCAGAAGTTGCTTACGTACCATTTCATCAGAAGTTGCTTACGTACCATTTCATCAGAAGTTGCTTACGTACTGTTCCATCAGAAGTTGCTTACGTACCGTTCCGCCAGAAACAGCTTACGTATTACTACTGTATTTGCTACACTAGAAATAACTTAAGTAATGTTCAGCTACAAAACTGTCGTAATGTTCCATCAGTAACGGCTTTCTGTTCCACTCTGAACGGCTTAGATATTGTTGTCCTGCTTTGCAATGGAGCATGATGATGTAATACCACAAAAAGCCGGACACCGTGGTGTAATGCCTTGTAAATCGATGTTATACCACAAAAAACCGGAAAACATGGTGTAATTAATGCCTGGTTAAACCAGAAAAGCCGGACATCGTGGTGTAATGCCTTGTGAATCGGTGTTATACCATAAAACGCCGGAAACCGTGGTGTGATGCCTTGTCTAACACCGCAGCGGAATATGATTTGATGGGTGGAACCATCGATTTTCACTCAGTTGGACGAAGGATTTACACCCAGCGTATATCTCGCGCCGGACAGCGTTCGCAGGCGGAAATGCTGAAGATCCTGTTCGCAGATAGTGACGCACATACAACGTGATGGCGTCGACTCTGCCGGGTGGTGGTTATTCCCTCTTCAGGGCGATAAAGCGCTCGTTAGGGAAAATCCTCCCATACAGGGGTGTGGAGTTTTTCGCCAAACGGGACTGTAAATAATGAAAATCCGGCTGGATTTTCCACGCTTGCGTTGGCCTGCCTGGATGCCTCCATGCCTCGCTTTTGAAATCGACTATTTGTGTCCGGCAATTTCGTTTCTGGAAATGTCCTGATAGCAAACTTTGGTGCAAGTATTATTGGAGTTCGATCTGAAAATATTCTCCAGTCCTAATCACTCGCCGATTGTGTTGTACAGATTGGTTGAGATCGATGTTGTACTCTGTGTTGTACAGATTGATTTGAGATCGATGGTGTACAATCATTCACTCTCCACAAGCATCATCAATAACTACACCAATATCGTCAGTATTTTTAGAACGCATGACAATACCATACAGCTGTAATTTGAAGATGTCCTCCTTACAAAGTTCAGAAGTGCACATTGAAGCCAGGTAACAGGAAACACTGAAAACCATACCCAGACCGGAAGAGTTCAGTATTCAGTTTACAGGAAAGATTGTCTCGGTAAGAGAGTTGCGAACAAGAAGAGATAGAGAGTTCCCGATAGAGGGACCAGCATCTGGGAATGAACGCCGGCCACAGACAAGACGTCTCTTTTGGCGATGTTAGTGCTTTGTCTAATGCAACCGATGGCTCACTGATTTACAAAGGATTACACTAACGTGTCCAGCTATTTGTGGTATTACAACTGTTTACAAATAATTACACCGTGGTGTCAGGCTATTTTTTGGTATTACATCATTATGCTCCATTGCAAAGCATGACAACAATATAAAAGCCGTTCGAAGTGGAACAATAAGTCGTTTCTCGTGGAGCAGTACGAGAGTTTTGTAGCTGAACATTATGTAAGTTATTTCTAGAGTTGCAGTACGTAAGCTACTTCTGATGGAACAGTACGTAAGCTACTTCTGATGGAACAGTACGTGAGCTACTTCTGATGGAAGAGTACGTAAGCTACTTCTGATGGAACAGTACGGAAGCTACTTCTGATGGAACAGTACGTAAGCTACTTCTGATGGAACAGTACGTGAGCTACTTCTGATGGAACAGTACGTAAGCTACTTCTGATGGAACAGTACGGAAGCTACTTCTGATGGAACAGTACGTAAGCTACTTCTGATGGAACAGTACGTAAGCTACTTCTGATGGAACAGTACGTACGCAACTTCTGATGGAACAGTACATAAGCTACTTCTGATGGAACAGTACGTGAGTTACTTCTGATGGAACAGTACGTAAGCTACTTCTGATGGAACAGTACGTAAGCTACTTCTGATGGAACAGTACGTGAGCTACTTCTGATGGAACAGTACGTAAGCTACTTCTGATGGAACAGTACGTAAGCTACTTCTGATGGAACAGTACGTGAGCTACTTCTGATGGAACAGTACGTAAGCTACTTCTAATGGAACAGTACGTAAGCTGATTCTGATGGAACAGTATATGAGCGGGTGGAACAGGAGGCCAACGCAAATTGTTTCTGCTGGAACAGTAGTGGAACACTTCATTGTAAAGGTTGTGTCAGATAAACAGTGTTACACCGTCGGAAAGTAACGCAACTCACCATCTTTCTTCAGTCTTCCGGTGTTACATCCATCTTAGTTGGATCGTCGTTATCTCTCCATCACTTGCGAGCGCCTCTTCCTCGCACCTTTTATTCCATTAGCACCACTGATGATTAATAATCGCTGCCAATCGTCCTGGGTGGCCCATCGATAGGGGGGGTTGAGGTGGGATGGAAGGGTCGGGGGAAGAGCGGCCGTTGGTGCGTGGACGCCTTCGGGAACGGCAGCGCGTGACGGATGAGTGGGCTGCCAATGGAGGCGTAATTACTGAAGCGTTGCTATCGGACGACACTCTTCTCCGTCAGATGGCGCGAGAATCATCGCAGAACAGACGAACGGACATCAATTATCGCCCGATTGACACATAAATGCATTCAAACAAACAAAAAAAAACAAACAAAAACAAACATACAAACATACATATCTATGTACATTCATACATACCTATGTGCACTCATACACACATACATACATATATGCACACATGCATACATACATAGATACATACACACAAACATACATACATACATATATACATACATACATACATACACAAACACATACATACATATATACATAATACGTACATACACACAAACACACATACTTACATACATATATACATACGCATATACGTACATGCATGCATACATACATACATTCATGCGTACGTACATATATACATACATACATACATACATACATACAGACAAACACACATAGATACAAACATGAATTAGGTTCATTATTTAGATCTGAGTTAAGATAACAGTTAGGTTTGTGGCTTGGAAAAGCGTTTGAATTAAAGTTAAGGGTTTAGTGTTGTTGCCTTGGCAACGCCGGTCGCTGTGTACGAAATGGCGCCATATAAATCCCCAGTTAGATCATAAGATACGTTGCAGTTAGTGCAACTTTTAACCCTTTCTGGGAACCGTGTTCCCGTTGTCGTTGCGTGGACTTACTGCACCCGGTGCGGTTTATTCGTTCGCCAGTGTATATGGCGCATGCGCATTATTCTGTAAGCGCTGCTGTTCGGTTTGTGCGTTCGGCCGCACGTGAGATAACATCATAACATTATGTATGTATGACCGGTGCGATATTTGCGACTTCGTCGGTTTATTTTGAGTCGGTATCTCTCGCTTTTTCTTCTTCCATTCCTCAGGCTATTTCTCCCTCGCACTCTGTCTGTCTCTGTCCGTCTGTCTGTCTGTCTCTCTATCACTATGTCTTTCTATTCCCATCTCTTCCTCTGTTTCTCTCTTCTCTCTATTCTGCCTGTCCCTCTTTTTTATCCAATCCCAGACATCATCCACCGTAGCTGCCACGCTGTCTCTGCCTGACTTTTGGATCTTGACCTGGAACCGAACCCTTTGCCTATAGATTTTGTTTTGACTGAGCGCCTGTGAATGAGCTGGTCCCTGTGGCGTGGCTTTCGTTGGGCGCTGTAGATATCTCAGGATTACGATTACGATACGATTACGATACGATTACGATACGATTACGATGCGATTACGATTGTTTCTGCCTGCCTCTCTCTCTCTCGCTCTATGTGTCTCTGTCTCCGTCTCCGTCTCTGTCTGTCTGTCTATCTCTCTGTCTATCTATGTGACTCTCCCCTCTGTCTATGTGTTTCTTGTCTCTTGCTTTTCCTTTCTCTGTCTGTTCCTCTTCTGTCTCTTGTGCCTCTCCGTCTCTCCCCCTCCCCGTCTCTCTCATCCTCTTGCTTTAGCTGTGGCAGGAACGACGCATCAATCATTGCGCGGACGTCCAAAGCAGAAGACAGGAATGAATTCCTATTTGGTCAGCCACAAATGGAGACGAATTATGGCGACATCAGCTGACGTTCGATCATCCAATCTTTTCCAAAATGATCCATTCTGATCTAGCCAATCCAATCTCGTATGATCGGATCGATATTCGATTCTATCCCGCTCGATCACGTAATCTAAACTGTTCTAACCTGATTTGATCTAATAGAATCTATAGTCTGATATATTCCATTCGGTTCTATTCCACACTAAGCTATTCCATTCCATTCTATTCCATTCCATTCTATTTCATTACATTTCTGTTTCATTCTATTGTATTCTGTTCCATTCTGTATTCTACTTTATTTGATTCCATTCTATTCCATTCCATTCTATTCCATTCTGTATTCTATTCTATTTAATTCCATTCCACTTCATTACATAATATTCCATAACACACTATTCCATTCCATTCTATTGTATTCTTTTCCATTCTGTATTCTATTCTATTTAATCACATTCCATTTCATTACATTCTATTCAATTCCATTATATTCTATTCTATTCTACTCTAGCGTGGTCTAACCGCAGGCTGTCTTCGAATTTGCCCATCCTTATGACTTCGGAGGAAGAGACCAAATCTTCGGCCGATGGACAAAACTTGTTAGTGGTCACAATTTCAGGTTAATGGTATTACGACTGATTGTCCACTCAGAAAAGACTCTCCAGACATTCAGCTCAGTTGAAAGACTCAGTCGTCTGGAATAATTACATGAATGGCAACAGACAGACAGACACACACACACACACAGACAGACGGACGAACGGACGGCCAGACATACATACATACAGACAGAAAGACAGACGGACGGACGGACAGATATACATACATACATACATACATATATATATATATATACAGACATACAGACAGACAGAAAGACAGACAGTAGCGAATCTTGTTTCCATTGTAAATGAAGCCTCCTCCTCCTCCTGCTCCTCCTCCCTCCTCCTGCTCCCCTCCTCCTACTGTTCTTCCTCCTCATTCTCCTCCTCCCTCCTCCCTCCTCCTCCTCATCCTTACTTCCCGCTGTTCCTCTTCCCATTCTCTCAGCTCCAAGTTCCAAATTCGCCTCGAGCAAAAGATGCTCCTTTATCCCCATCCGATCTCTTTACCGATCTTCCCAACTCAACAACCCCCTCTTCTCGCTTTCCCACCCTCTGACCCTTTCCCCACCCCATCTAACCCTCCTCCTCCTCCTCGTCATCCTCCTCCTCTTCCTTCGCTGTATAGAAAGAGGTTCTTCGTTCTCTATTCGTCTCTTCGTCCGTTCTCAAACGGACAGAACAAAAACCAATTTCCCAAACAGAAAATAGCATCACTAATCCCATAAGAACTCATACACAAGTATATATATATATATATATATATATATATATATATATATATATATATATATATATATATATATATATATATATATATATATATATATATATATATATATATATATATATATATATATATATATATATATATATATATGTATGTATATATGTATATATATGTATATATATGTATATATATGTATATATATGTATATATGCGTGTGTGTATAAATATTTGATGGTTTTATGATGAAATCTATGTATTCTGCAAAAGGCATAGACATAGAGAGAGAGACAGACAGAGACAGAGAGACTGAGACACAGACAGAGACACAGACAGAGGGAAAGAAAAAGAGAGAGACGATTATAGCGACATCAAGATAATACAGACCGCCAGGCAGGGAGGGAGGCATACAAGCAGACTGGTTCTCTGCCTGGTTGTCTGGGTGGCTGTTTGCCTCGTTGTCTGCCTCATTGTCTCTCTGGTTGTTTGTCTGTCTTGTTGTCTGTCTTTTCACATCTGCGTTCCGGTCTTGATTTTAATTTCATTTTACATAAAAATTGCATAAATCTCGAAACTCCAAGCAGTCCATCAATCTCTATTATCCATAAAAACATGAAATTTATATTTTCGAATATAACGACGAAGCATTTATTCATAATATTAGAGAAAATCTTCGTGTATTGTGATGAATGTGGGCAGTCCCGGACACACTGGTGTACATGATAGATCAGACACTGGTGAGTGGCAACATTCAGACAATTATAAATTGTCTGTCAGCAGGATGCAGTTACTGACTCACAATGGGCCATTACTTACCTAACCTTACCCTAATATATCTTCCAATGCCAAACCTTACCTTAACCTACCTTACCTTTGTATAACTTACCTTACCTTACCTTAGCGCAACTTAACTTACCTAAGCTAACCTTATTATACGTCTCCTTACCTTACCTTATCTAAGCAAACCGTAACTTACCTTCCCTAGATTACCTTAGCGTGCATAACTTAAGCTTAGCTTACCTCATTTTACCTTACCTAACCTTACCTTTCGATAACTTACCTTACCTTAATCTAACTTAACCTTACCTTATCACATTCTATGTTACCTCACTTTAACATACCATACCTTTTTCTCTATTACCTTAACCATTAAAAGGTACCACTGGCTCAAGATGACTTTAAGAGCTTCTTACAGGGGCTATATAAATGAAGATATACCTGCGAATACACACTACACAGCTGTACGACTAGACACTCGGTGTCTGCGAGGCTTCGAAGGACACTAGTGTCTTCTAGTATCAGAAATTTTTTCTTCTGCGCGCCAAATTTTTGGGCGGGAAACTAGAGGCGAGATATTGCATTGGACAAAACAATTCGCTGTCTATTGATTTATGCACCGAAGGGCTTTTTTTCTTATCGCTCTTTCGCCCATAGAACCAACGACATCAGCATCGACACACCGTACATAATGATTAATGCTTAATGCACGGACAATGCACTATTCGGTCTAAAACGTATACTCACATACTGGGCCTTGTGTACAAACTTATATATAGAAGTTATATATAGACTTTGTAGACTTCATATAGACCTATATAGACTATGTATAGGTCCTTGTATATAGACGTATATATAGAATATGGTTACTAGATGTTACGAGATACCAGACAATTGTGCTACTCTACTTGTCAGACCATGCCGTGCGTCATTTCAGGTTCGAAGTCAACAACAATCATCTTTCGCCAACATAGAACGTCTGGCCAACAAAATGGCTGACAAACAAAATGCCTGGCCAACAAAATGGCTGACAAACAAAATGGCTGACAAACAAAATGACTGACAAACAAAATGGCTGACAAACAAAATGGCTGACAAACAAAATGGCTGGCCAACAAAATGGCTGACCAATAAAATGGCTGACAAACAAAATGGCTGACAAACAAAATAGCTGACAAACAAAATGGCTGACAAACAAAATGGTTGATAAACAAAATGACTGACAAACAAAATGACTGGCCAACAATGGAACCAACAAAATGGCTGATAAACAAATTGGTGCCAGGAAATATGCGCGAGAAAGATGAAAGCCGAGCAATCGAGTGGCCATAAAGGAACGACAAATGGCTGGATATCACCAGGATATATATCATCGCTCTTTCCACCCGTCATTCCTGGACCCTGGAATTCAGCCGCATGGCTCCATAGACACTAAATCTCTTTCCATTTGCTGTATATGGAACACTGATCTCACAGGCGTCATATCCGGATACCACCAAGTTTTGTTCTGAAGAAATGTGTATTTTTGTTAAGATTTAAGGTGTTTATTCGGAAAGATCTCATGAATTCGGAGATGTTTTCCGCTTCTGTTGTGTTTATACCTGTGATTTTATCCGCTCTTACAATCGTCAGCGCGTGGCCACCGCCATGTTTTTGGCTCAAGAAAGAACGAGCGACCCGGGATTTCCATGTGTTTCATTCGTAAACTTACTGTTTGGAATGTCAGCAACATGCCATCTGTAATCCAGAATGTCGAGGCACTTACTGTCGGCGAGATTATACTGACATCGGACATTGTACTTCAAATTCGGAGAGATCTTTGCGAACATCAATCGTCTACCGATTAGCTTTCCTTCCCATTTCTTTCTAACAGCACCTCTCCCATTCTCTCTCTGGTCTTCTGGCAACCGGACTTGGTTCCTGACATGGCATGTTTGGACAACCCCACTGACTTGACGCAGCGCTCGTTAATAATCTGGTGTCCTGCGCTTATCTTTTAAGTAGCGCTTTATAAATGTCGAGTTTACGATTACGATTACGAACTTAACGTTTTTCGAACTGTAGACCATCATGAAGCGAGAGTAATTAGCGCTAAAAGTAACTGTTATGTACCGGCAGTTTTGTGACATACCTGGCCAAGAGTAACAATTAACTACATCAGCTGTGTATTTCTTTAAATGCGAGCATTTGTCTTACGTTAATAAAAGGCTGCTTACTTTAACGCACGCTTCCTTCCGCCCGGAAAGTGAAATTCTCTCCAGCGAATCTCTCTTCCTTATCTCACTTTCTGGTTCAATTCCAAACATCACATCCACCATAGCCGTCTGACGGCCTGCCTGACTCTTGGATCTTGACCTGGAACCGAACCCTTCCTGCCTATCGATTTTGTTTTGACTGAGCGCCTGTGAATAAGCTGGTTCCCGCGACTTAGCTTTTGTTGGGCGCTGAAGAAATCTCGAGCTTACGATTACGATTACGATAAGCCGCCCTTAAAATCCATTTCAATCTCTTAGCGATAATTAAATCGATCGCTTCCAGGGGTCAAACGAAACGAGATTTCGGATGACGACGACGACACAGATGAGATGTCGCGACCCATTTTCGTCCAATTAGAAGCGACTTCCTGGCCTAGAAATACATGCAATATATATATATAGCACCTTTGTAGCTTTGAAAGGCGCTATTCAAGTGCTAAGATACATATATAAAACGAGATGAAGTGGACCATGTCTTAACCTGACCTCACATGATCCTATTTAACCAAGCATACTCCACCTTCTCAAACCCTACTCTATCCTGCCCTACCCTACTCTCTCCTACCATACCATACCATACCACACCACACCACACCACACCATACCATACCATACCACACCACACCACACCGCACCACACCATACCATACCGTACCAGACCCTTCCGTACACTGCTTTTTTGCTATCCATTTCTCCCTCTCTTCCCCCCGACATACTTAACCTTTCTTGACCTCTCAATATTGAATTTTACTGCATTGATAAATTTATATAGCGCATCATATTGAATAATTAATTAGAGGTGATCAGAAAGCTATATAACCTGACCTGAACTGATCTTTCTGCTTACTCCTGCTTACTCCGCTAGCCTTACCTAAGTTACATTACCTTACCAAGTGGTCATTTACGTACCTTACCAGACTAAGTGGACTAATGGTCAAGTATGATTTCACTGACCAGAACTCAGATGTAGACTAGAATACCGGCGCTCAGACAGACAGACAGACAGACAGACAGACAGACAGACAGACAGAAGA
>OZ029918.1:39065483-39072983 GCA_964023275.1 Norana najaformis | reverse complement strand
CCCAGAGTCACGTGTGTCTATATGCGTGCTGTATTTGTTGAGATACAGACAAAACTAGCGCACGTTAAATCACTCCGAGAGGCGCGGTCACCGGTGGCTGAACTAATCGACGGCGCTGCCCTCGTCTTTGTTGCCGTCGCTCCGTGGTCCAGAATGGGGCGTTTCCTGTCCCCTAAATTCCCTAAATGATCCCAAGGGCAAACGATGGGGTCACAAAGGGTCAACTGGGCGATAATTGAAACTGTACGTCTCTTCTTTGGCGACTTCTGAATCCGGACGTAGAATGGACGCCGCATGGAAGTGGGAGGATGTGCAGCACTAAAGAATCTGATTGAAGCACTCTGTTGAAAGTAGTGTCTGATAGGAGGAGATTCCAGCGTGGCTAGAGGGCTCGTTATGGAGGCGATCAGATAAGATAAACTAAGATAAGATAAGATGAGATGAGATTAGATATAATAGGCTAGGCTAGGATAGGATAGGATATGATAGGATAGGATAGGTTAGTTTAGGATAGGATAGGATACGATACGATACGATAAGATAGGTTAGGATAGGATACGATAAGATAGGTTAGGATAGGATAGGATACGATAGGATACGATAGGATACGATAGGATACGATAGGATAGGTTAGGATAGGAAAGTTTAGGATAGGATAGGATAGGACAGGTTAGGGCAGGATAGGATAGGATAGGATATGAGACCATATCATACCATGTGATAGGAAGACAAGCTAGGGTAGGGTAGGATAGGATAGGATACGATAGGATAGGATAAGATATGTCAGGATAGGATAGTTTAGGATAGGATAGGATAGGACAGGTTAGGGTAGGATAGGATAGGTTAGGGTAGGATAGGATAGGATAGGATAGGATAGGATAGGATACGATACTATAGGATAGGATATGATAAGACAGGGTAGGGTATGGTATGGTAGGGTAGGGTAGAATCGCACAGTCAAGACATCGGGTGTTACTCTGGTGTTACTTCAAGGCTTTTGTGTTCATGTGTCATTCTGTTTGACTGTCTTTCTGTCTCTGCATCTTCCTTTATTTGTCTGCTGTATTATGTATTTAATTCTTTGTATGTTTGTCCAGGCCTTCGATTCTTCGCTCAGTCGATGGAGATATGCAAAGCAAGTAACTCAATTATCCCATATGATCCCACAAGTGAAACGCAGGGCAGGCGCTCATCTCCTTTTCTTCAGGCCCTTCAGCCGGCAATGGACGAATGCCAAGGTCCTGGACACGGGGTCAGCGCATCCCAGGACTTATCGTTTGCTTCCCGGGCTTACGCCGGTACCAAATTCAACTGCTTGGTGACAGAGGCACAGTGTGCGCGAACAACTTGCCCAGTGTAGTTACACGGAGTCGAACCCACAACCGCTTGATCATTGACCAAACACGTTAGCTATAGACCATCGTTATGGAAATATGGTGTGTACTTACTTTCTTACTTATTTACTTACTTCCTAACTTCCTTCCTTCCTACCTTCATTTCTTCCTACCTTCATTTCTTCCTACCTTCCTACCTTCCTACCTACCTTCCTACCTTCCTTCCTTCCTTCCTTCCTTTCTTCCTTCCTTCCTTCCTTCCTTCCTTCATTCCTTTCTTCCTTCCCTCCTTTCTTCCTTTCTTCCTTTCTTCCTTCCTTCCTTCCTTACTTACTTACATGATTACTTACTTACTTACTTACATACTTACTTTCTTTCTTTCGAATCGTCTAAAGCGCAAAAGTTTCTGTCGTCACGAGACCTGACCGAGGCGCGTGGCCAGTAGGAGAAGCGGAGGAATTTCGCGTGAGCCTATTTCACGCCAAGTGGTCGATGCTGGTCGCTCTTGTAGTCGAAGCGACTACGTGACGTACGAGAGAATCAAATTATTTCGGTCGGCGAATCGGCGACAAAGGAATTGCTCATAAGCGCCGGCCAGGGCGGCATCGATTGATGTTGGGAATGATGGATGGACGGATGGATGGACTGATTGACTGATTAATGGATGGATTGAATGAGGCAAGACGGATCGCAGAATGGAGAAATATGGAAAGGACAATGGATGGATGGAGGAGGGAGGGTCGGAGGGGAGAAAGCGAGAAGAAGGTAGGAAGGGATGGATGGATGGAGGGATGATGTGACTGATTGATTAATGGGTGGGTGGAGCGAAGGAAGAGGATCGGCGAATGGAAAAATATGGAAAGTAAAATCGGTGAGTGTTTTGGAGGATGGATGGATGGTTGAAGAAAGGAAGGAATGGATGAAGGGATGAAAGAAAGGAGAGAGAGGGATGGATGGATTGGCGGATGGAGGGATGGTTGGATGGATGGGTTGGTGAATCTATGTATGTATGTATATATGTATTTTTGTATGTATGTATGTTGTATATATGTTTGTATGAATGTATGTATGTATGAATGTATGTATGAATGTAAGTATGTATATATGTTTGTATGTATGTACGCATTTTAAAATTATGTAGCTCCTGTCCGGGCAACGCAGCAATATCTCAATCAGATCCCTAGACGTCGTCGGAGGCGGTGAGATCAAAGACGACGGCAAAGATCAAAGCCAGGCCTACCTGTCTGGCCGGCGATGAAGCCAAGAGCTGAGAAGATAATCCAAGCGAGGTGCCACGTTTGCAACAACAGACAGACGCACCGACGCACAAACATCATGTCTCTGTCCACAACTCATCTGATCCAAAGACCTGCTTCTATTTCCACCAACGTAACTGGCTCTCTTGCACACCTGAATTTCAAAGACCTACCTAGACTCCGTTACTACTGTACGCCGTCAAGAAAATAAACCCATATTGTTTCCAGTCTAAGCTGTTTATCCTTCAGCTGCGTTCAGTTGGATGGATTTAGTGACCAGGCGATAATTACACGAAAAATTAAGGTCGACGTCAACTTCTCTGGCAGCCGTACGATGTCGCTAGATTGTACGAATATTCGGGTCTGCTTTAGACACCTTTAAATCGCGTGTTGCCGACGGTTTATAACTTTTTTATCGCTAGTGAAGAATTATTTCGCACAAAGCGCTGAGCCGAGCGATGTGGCTAACACTTGAAAGTACTAATACTATTTGATTCTGCTTAGAGACCTTTAGAAAACAACCCCGCCACTGCCTTGTTTGGGGGTAGTGCCAGTCCCAAACCTGGATAAAGGAGGAGGGCGACGGCAACGGCCCTTGATACCATAAACTGTCGTTAAACTGAGGAACTACTACTATTAGACACCTTTAAATCACGTGTTTTCAATGCTGTATATTCCTCTCTACCGTCGTGATATTGCGTTTGAGTGGAGGTTTGTACCCAAGGGTTTTGGGGTAGATCGATGTCAACGGATGTGATTGCTAAGACGTCGTTAAACAATGGAACAAAACCAGTTGATGTCTATATGTAACCTAAAGAGGAGGTTAAGGTCGACGTCAATGGCCGTGGCAGCCGTAAGATGTCGCTATATGCTTCGATTGTACGCATAATATTCGGCTCTGCTTAGACACCTTTAAATGGCGTGCTTCCGACGCTATAAACCTCTGCTATTTCTCCCGCGAACATTCGATTGAAACAAACCCTGGACGACTGCGTACGTTTAGCATTTATCTCCGTATCTGTCTCTGTATGACGATCGCGTACCAAGTACCATCAGCGTACCAGTCCGTATTGAAACACTCCCTCCGTACTTGCATACTTCCTCGCCGTACTGGCGATTGTCATTCGCACCACGCTTGAGTATGTGAGGCATTCACAATCCGTGCGTTTATACGTCACTCCTAGTTCTTCTTTCATGGTCTTTGCGGTATGGAGATCCATTCGGTAGTGCTTGGGCATGAAATCTCACGATTGCAGTTTCGAGCCTGTTGAGCGGACTAGGAGTAGGCTAGTCTCTCGCCTCAGATTGAGATTTACTAACCTCGCGCGCGAAAATAAATCAATAATGTGATGACTTTTATAGCGCCGTTATCACAGCATAGAAGACATCAATCGATGGTTGCTTCGACTGCATTCGCATAGTTACTGCTGAGATTAGTCGGATGCGTTGACCGTTACACAAGTCCTCGCCTTCGCCTGTCCTCTGTCAACAGCCAACACCTGTCCTCTGGCTGTCCACCCCGGACGACGCATCCTGCTCGGATACTACTTCGCGTGACATCACTCGGCTGCTGCTGCCAGCGCCGCCTGGCGACTAGAAGCATGTTGTCGTCGCCAGGAGGATGAGGAAGCAGCGCATGCGCGCTGTTGGAATCGTGTTCAATCACAACAACGCATGCGCCGTCGATGTCTTGTTTACTATGTCTTGTAAAGTAAACAGTTTAGTGTGAAAGGATATTAAATGAAGACGAGATAAATACGCAGAAGGACTACGGCGTATTCTGTCACCAGGTGTCAGCAATTTTCAAGTTCACAATAATATGACCCTTCGAATCTAACCTTTCCTGACTATCGATTTATTTTGACTGAACGCTTGTGAATGAGCTGTTTCCCGCGACTTAGCTTCTTTGGGCGCTGTATAAATCTCGAGTTTACGATTACGATTGTAATACTAATGCTCGGATGAAACCAGGCAACTCTCCCTGCCTCGTCGGCACTTTGTACTTTTAACACTTGGCACTTGGCATTAACTGACACTGACACTCCTCCGCAATTTGCACCTTGCCCTGACACTGCACTTTGGCAGTTTTGTCGTTTGGCACTTGGCAATTTGCACTTCTCTGGTGATTTCTTTAGCTGCTTTGGAACTTAAATGGCGTCATGATGATGATGACGATGACGATGATGATGATGATGATGATGATGATGATGATGATGAAAACCAACTGTCTGTACCCCGTACGGAAATCCGATTCGGGCAGGCATCTGCCAATCATAAATTCCATCGGATCAGGTCATGACCTCAGCAGCACTTCGATGCAGATGGCGTCGAGAGAAAGGTGCTTTTAGAGGATGCTCTTCAAAACAGATTCCAGTTTCAAGACAGTGGCTTATGGCATCCATCATGGAATACCCAAGAGAGACGGAAAGAGAGAGAGACAGACAGACAGACAGACAGACAGACAGACAGACAGACAGACAGACAGACAGACAGACAGACAGACAGACAGACAGACAGACAGACAGAGAATGATATTCAAAACAGAGAAAAACTTAATGTGAGAAAGACACGAAAGCAGAAACAAAGACGGACAGACACACAGGGACAGAGATTGAGACAGAGAAAGACTGAGAGACAGATCCATCCATCCATCCATGCAACCATCCATCCATTAAGTCATCAAACGTTCCGTGAGTGAGTGATCAGCGCTCTTTCTGAGGTACCTATTGGGCGCTATATGAAGTATATTTATGCATGTATACATGGATGGATGGACGAAATGACGGATTGACATGAAGCGAAGAATCTTCTCTGCATCTCAATTTTCACATCAGTTTCCTTTCGCGCTCAACAGTCTGACCTTTGTCAACCTCCGGTGACCTTTCGTGCCAGGGACCTTTCTCCTGAGTCGGCTGCTGCGTCATTTCCTCCGTGGCGTGATGCGCGTCGTCTGCCGCTGTGTCGCCTCCTGTCCGCTCCATCCCTTCTTCAATCCATCTCTGTTCGCCTGCTTTGCATGATGTCCGCCAACAATTGACTGCTAATGCGTCCACGTGGAAATTCTTTCACTCATCCTTCCGTCTGGAATACACCCACCCTCACACCCACTCACAGCCGCCACTGTCCTCTGCACCTTTCAGAATTTAACATTGGGTAGGAATGTCCCTCTGCTACATCTTTGGTAAATCTGAACATCTTGTGGCTGCCAGGGCCGTTGACATCGAACCATGTTACCTCACCGGACTGTATTTAGATTAACCAAAACCTATTAAGTAGTTACTAATGTTTAACGACATCGTATTGATCAAAAGCAGTTGACATCGCCCTCCTCCTGTATCCAGGCTTGGGACTGGCATCACCCACTAAACGCATTGGTTGAATTTCACTCTAAACAACTAATTCGCGCGATTCCTTTTGATATAGAAAAGAAAGGCGATGATTTAAATGGATTTAAATGTGTAAATGGATTTTTTAAATTGCATATATTAGCTTCCAATGTTTAGCGACATATGGCGGGTTTTGGAGCCTTGATGTTTCATAACGTTGTAAGACGATCATTTTGCAATCCCAAGAGAAGCCACTACCCAATAGTGGTAGAACCAAAACTTTAATGACATCATTGGTTTTACTTGAAAAACAGTTCTGTTTTTAAATAGTTTGGCTTAACTAACAATAAGGAAACCCACAGTTACACAAACCGTTAAACCTCAGACAACTACCCATTAAGCGCCAATCAGTAATATAAGCACTACCAGTAAACGATATAAAGGTGTTCAAAGAAAATCTAATGATATTGGCTGTCTCAACGTGATCAATGACATCTTGTGGCTGTCAGGGCAGTTGACGCCGACTTTACACTACCTTACATTTTAAAATAACACTTGTTTAAAATTCATTTATAAAAGACCATTATTAAAGAACTTCATAAAAGACTTTCCAACGATTACGCAATTTTGTTTAAATTGCCCGCCTCACCTCGCAGGAAATCAACGGGAGTTGGAGGCTATGTGTGTCAATCCTTTACAAGGTGCTTAAAACCTCTAAAAGAAAAGGAAAGGTAAAGTAAAGCAAGGTAACGTAAGATAAATTAAGGAAATGAAAGTTTAAGTCGCCAGATGTCGACACATCTACACCCTGAGGAGTAGTCTATTTGTTGCATTTTGATGGCGAGTGGCGACGACTAGCGAATGTACGTTACGCAGTCGCTTTTAATTGTCTTTTCTATAACCTGTTGCTCCACCTAGCGAGTGTAAGAGGCATTTTTACAGCACGCAACAAAATTAGCCACGTGGTCAGCCAGTTGTGAGCAGATCTATCTTTTGCCTGCCTGAAGGTTTGTCTGTTTGAGTGATAGGCACATTTTGACAATATTATTATTTCTTCATTTATTAAGCGCCACTACTTAATGACTAAACAACAATCGATGGCGCTGAGCAATTATGAGGGAAGGACTTACTCAAGGCCCCTACACAGTAACCGTCTCAGTGGAGGAGGCTCGAACCCGCACTCCCTCCGTTCCAATCCGAGCGCTGTAACCAATCAGCTAACGTGATACACATACAAGCCGAGCGCTCTAACCAATCAGCTAACGTGACCCACATACAAGCCGAGCGCTCTAACCAATCAGCTAACGTGATACACATACAACCCGAGTGCTCTAACCAATCAGCTACCCTGACCAGCATACAAGCTGAGTGCTCTAACCAATCAGCTACCGTGACCCACATTCAACCCGAGCGCTCTAACCAATCAGCTACCGTGACCCACATACAAGCCGAGCGCTCTAACCAATCAACTAATCTGACCCACATACAAGCCGAGTGCTCTAACCAATCAGCTACTCTGACCCACATACAAGCCGAGTGCTCTAACCAATCAGCTACTCTGACCCACATCCTCCTCGTCCTGTG
>OZ029918.1:38992983-39062983 GCA_964023275.1 Norana najaformis | reverse complement strand
TGAACAATAATTCTTGGCTCCTGCCGAATAAATTTTCGGTTTACAACCTCCAATCGATTTCTTCGAATTCTAAGATCTTCGGAAACATCGATCAAGTCTCAAATCGATCGCTGACACCGACAGACAGCCAGCCAGACAGACAGACAGACAGACACACGGGTGGATAGACGAGCAGACGGACGGACAGAAAGACAGACGGAGACATAGAAACCGACAGAGAGACAGAGAGACAGACAGACGGATGGACGACAGACATACAGAAAGGCAGACGGGGACAGAGAGACAGGCAGAGAGACAGACAGACAGACATAGACACAGACAGACAGACGGATAGCCGTACTGACGGACGGAGATCCAACGTCCCTGCAAATGACGAAGACGAAATCTGCATTCGTCAATGCTTTACCGATCTACGTCTGTCGCCTCGTTTCCACGCTGCCGTAGCAGGTAAATCGCACCCGGTGGAATAAGCATTTTCATTCTCAGTGAGCAAGTAAGTTGACTGAAGATAAGCGCAGGATCTAAATTGATCAATTCCATTCCTTTCAGAGGATTCCTCATAACCGGAGTGCCTCTACTTGATCCTCCTCTGCACCCTGCTCTTTGTTTTCATAATGTTTTAAGCATCAGTGGATAGCCACCCATATATATATATATATATATATATATATATACTGGCGTTCTAAACTCGGAGAGACTCGAGGGTGGCATGACCCGCGTACCCCCTCCTGGATTCGCTCGTCCTTCCTTCCTTCCTTCCTTCCTTCCTTCCTTCCTTCCTTCCTTCCTTCTTTCCTCCTTCCTTCCTTCCTTCCTTCCTTCCTTCCTTCCTTCCTTCCTTCCTTCCTTCCTTCTTTCCTTCCTTCCTTCCTTCCTTACTTCTTCCTTCCTTCCTTCCTTCCTTCTTTCCTTCCTTCCTTCACAAAATTTGGCTCTACAGATTTACTTGTTTAAAACGTCTCTTCAACATGATTCAACTTTTCTCATTTAAAACTTCTGTTCAACATTATTATTATTATTATTATTATTATTATTATTATTATTATTATTATTATTATTATTATTATTATTATTATTATTATTTCTGCATTTGTTAGGCGCCACTATCTAATGATTTAGCATCAATCGATGGCGTCGAGCAACTGTGAGTAACTTGCTCAAGGTCCCTACACAGTAATCGTCTCGGAGGAGGCTCGAACCCGTACTCTCCGCGTTACAAGCCGAGCGTTCTATCCAATATGCTACCGTGCCCCACATAAAGCAGTAGTAAGTAGTAAGACATTTGTTAACACGTTTGTCCATGCCAACTTTTCTTGTTTATAACTTCTTTTCACCATGAATCAACTCTGCCCCGACTTTGCACTATTAATGCTATACATCTCTCTCAAAATTCTCCATTTTTCACATGAATCTTACACCAAGTCTTATGCAAGAGCAAAATTAATAGAACTCTTCAAAGATGTTTTACTGATTCCTCATCTATTCCCCACCAAAGAACAGCCTCAAAATTTGCCCTCAGACTTGACGCAGCGCTTGTGAATAAGCTGGTGCCGTGCGCTAAGTTTTATAGTAGCGCTTTAACATTTTTTCGCGACCGCGAGTATGCAATTATGATTAGAGTAAATAAATGGATTAAACCTTACTGCACCAGGTGCTGTTATGCCTTCTGTCTGATCAGCACACGCGCTCAACGACGTCATTGATCACGTGTGCAATTACGTCATACATCACGTGACCAACCATACCGGCTAGTCCATCTGGTCGACGCAAGATGGCGGCCAACCAGAAGAAAGACGATCAGGTGAGTTTTTCAGGCTTTTTCGACGAGGTTTGAAGAAAAATTAGCCGCAGAATCGACAGAATTATTGGGCAGAACGGCATGCAGTGGAACGGGAGACTTTTGAAAGCGCAGCTGGTGTAATTTGGCCGAGAATCGAAACCGACTGCTTGTGTGCTTTAGTGGCGTCCGACTGAGGCTAGTCCGTCTGCTAAACGCTGAGCCGATGATATGGCGTGCTTGGAATCTTCCGACCTCGTGGGTAATTTTTAAAATGTTGCCATCCAGCATCGCCTTTCTTCATGTTGGGTAATCGAGAGAATTGTTTGGCGTATTGTTTCGGATGCTTATAATAAAAGTGAAGCTCAGATCATGGGAAAATTTTCCGTCGTGATTGGTAACAAACGCGGAGTTTGAATCACCCTGGGACGCTGTGAATAGCCGTCAGAGTGAGTGAATGAATGAATGAATGATGATGCTGGATTTATGTATGGATGGATTGAGTTTCGATCACTCAGATGGGTAAATTTTGTCAAAATACCTCATATTTTGATTGTGAAATTATCCGAACTACATGCCGTGCGGTTAAACAAAACACACAAGACACAAGAAATAGCAGAAGATATCTCAGGAGTTTCCCTGAATTGGTGCTACATAAATTATCAAAGAGTCTTCTAGAAGTGGCACTGTATAATTGATTGGATTACTCATATTTTTTATTTATTTATTTAAAGCACTTGTAACGCGCACAATGTCAGTAAACCTGAATATAAGGTGCGGATATGACATACATGTATGACACTACAATATATCTAAGATTTCTTGATGAAGTGTCACACGCCAGAGGATAGCTGACAAACATTTGATTGTTGAGGAGCAGAAAGATGGTTACACAGGATAAATAGAAGCTGACAAAGACTAAAGTGAGTGAGTAAGTAAGTATCTACGTGGGTAACACTTTTCTTAACATGCCAAGGGTGGTCCAAGTGGGGCAAGGCCATATTTAACGTCTTGCTTTGCTGAAGATTTGTTAAGCAGACAGATGCTGTCATTTTTTTATTACCGTTTTTAGAGTATCTTTCTGGAATACTCCTTTTTCAAGTGTATTTTTTAACATTTCCTTAACATTTGCCGTTGAAAATTTGACATACATTTTAGCCTACTGCTGCACACATTTCATTCTAAGTTCCGTTTGAGGCCAGGCCCTCAAACTCAGCTGGAGCCTGTTGGCCCCACGGATACGCCGTTGTAAGCTGGTGATACTTGGAAGTCATAAAGTAGATGGGTTTCTTAGAAAAAATGAAATTAGAGGGATTCTGTGAGCTCTGCGATGGATGGCATCGTTCTTTAGCCGGCGTAGGTCTTTCGCTATTGATCCAGGTCTTGGGCGGCGGGACGTTAAGGCCAGGGGCGTGACTGGAGATGGTCAATAGGCATTAACTGTTTTTGTCCTGGACCGTTGCAAGGCAGTACATTGTCTCCAAGGTCTTTGTGACATCGTAGTCTATCACCGTGTACTCGGCTTGTCTGGCGTCCTACAATGTAATCGTAATCGTAAGCTCAAGATATCTTCAGCGCCCAACGAAAACTAAATCTCGCGGGAACCAACTGATTCACAGGCTCTCAGTGAAAAGAAAATCGATAAGCAGGAAGGGTTCGGTTCCAGGTCAAGATCCAAGAATCAGGCAGGCAGGCAGTCAGACGGCTACGGTGGATGGTGTTTGGAATTGGATCTGCAGGATAGATAAGGGGAAAAAGAGGAATCAGGATAGGATGGGTTCTTGATGATATCTAACTGTTCAAGTTAGATGTGCAAGCAACAATTAACTGTTGATTATAAACAGATGTTAAAGATTAAATTAGATTAGTTTAGATTAGATTATTTTAGATTTGATTAGGTTAGATTTGATTAGTTTAGATTTGATTAGTTTAGATTTGATTAGTTTAGATTAGTTTAGATTTGATTAGATTAGATTAGATATCCCAGTTAGATAGCCCATTCTAGTGGTGTCATAGTTTATCAGCGTTTGCTGTACCGTCTGCAGTCCTATGTACTGTAGTTTTTTTTCGAGATTTAGCTATTCAAGTAGATATGTTAACTGTCGATTATAAACAGATGTTAAAGATTAGATTGGGCAGTAAAGTCGTCAGATATGTGGTTCCAGATTTGAAGGATCTTTTATGCCGTGATGATACATTATAGGACAGAAACGCATGAACCTGTACATTGATTTTTCTTTCAAATGGCTGACATTTCCTGTCGGCATGTGAATAAGACCACCCACCGTTCCATCGTTTTTACTGATCGTCTGAGTTATGCAGAGAAACAATTTTGATGAAAATCAGCCGACTGGCGTGCAGTTCGCGATTGAAAGTCTGAAATAAAAGCATTTATCAGATGCTAAGCTATGCCTGGCATCTCTTATCTATACACTAAAATCTTATCGGAATGATTCATGTTGGAGTGACGGGCTTTTTGTGGACCATTATTGCATTCGCTAGCCTTCTGTGGCACCTAATGAAATGGCGTTTCAGCACAGCGGTGCCGCGCGTTGATGTACGGACGGATGATCAATATCTAAGAGGCTTTGGTCTGCAAAGCCTCGGTGATGTTTGTCATGTCTAGCAAAATATTTAATATTTGGGGGCATCCATTATAAATGACATCCGAGAAGACCCTCTTTTCGATGTGAACGCCAACTGGTTGCCACTGTTCAACTGCGTTGAGAAACTTCTGAGGAAATTGCATTAGTTCCCCCTCTGAGCAAGGAATTCATTCCAAAATCTGCCTTATGGTTCACAAGGTACTACATTTAAATCAACCGACCTATCAATGTTCCATGCTCACCCCTAACATTAATAGACATTGCACTCGATCAGTGCACACTGTGACTCTTGCTTTGCCCTAAACCCGAACGGTGTTGGGCTCTCGGGGTCTTCTCGGTAGCTGGTCCAAAGTTTTGGAATTCACTGCCCAGTTCAGTTCGTTCTGTCAGTTCTTTGATGTCATTCAGGTCTGAACTAAAGGCACATTTCTTCCAACTTGCTTACTCACCGTAGCCTGGCTTCTGGTTTCTCTGACCTCTCTGAATTTGACCTGGCTTCTCCATGATTTTGACTGCGATTTTCACTTGAAGCGACCTTCTACTGATTCCTTGGGCACTGTGATAACGGCACTCTATAAGTCTTTAGATTAGATTAGATTAGATTAGATTAGGCGTCTCCAGGGTCTTGGTTCGAGTTACAGGATCTGTCTGTGATATTGTTGGAGTTAAACTAAAACTGTGGTCCGTGAAAAGTGTGCTGATATGTCTTCTGTAGATCAATGAATTTTGTAGAGTCCAGAATACCTTTATTGATACATCTAGACACAATATGAACCCAGCACTGGAAGTCATTGTATTGAATTGGATTCTGACTGCAGTTACATGTATGTATGCATATTGATATTCATATAGCACCTTTTAAGAACCGGGTTGTCCCCATGGATCTACCCTTTCAACCTGTAAGCTTGTGAGGATGTTAACTGCACTTTTAGTTCCATGGAAAACTAAAGAAAATAAGCAAACAGTTCAGTCTGATTTTTGATTTTAGGCACTGATTTCAGTTAAAAAAATTCTGATGTAAACTTGGTTTTATTCAATCTGGAAGAAGTTATGCTTAAGCTGTCACTGTTGCACAGCACATGACAACAATGGGACAACATTTATTTTCATGTTGCACAAGTCAACAACATACTACTAATTTCAAATACCATCTGAGTATTCAAATCCTGGTTTCACTGTTGAAAAGCCTGCACAGTTCAACACGGCCGCAAAGCTATTTCGCATTTATTCATGGTCGACAACACTCCTGTGTTTATGGTATGCTATACATCGCAGTTACGCACCCACTAAAGAGAGGTGAAAATTCCTGCACAAGTCTCCAGCAGATTACTCTTGCTTTTGTGCAAGACTGTTGTCTCCAACACTTATTGCCTGTGTTGCGGTCTTCCCTAGCACGCACTAAGATGCAATTTTTCGCTGGCTTGCCGAAAACCCGACATTCCTGTTCCACAGCTGATCGATAATGCCATGGATATTTTTACACTGGATCGGTTTAAGGTTTGTATTAATTGACACATCAAAGCTGTCTTAGTGGACGTTCTGTTGCCATTTCCTCTTTGCTTGAATCAATGTGCTTTCCCTGGAAATCACTCTGAATAATTTATCCCCTTCCATTTGCTAGAGGAAACAGTTGACAGGTAGTGGTTGCATTCTTTTAAGGCGTGGCGGATGATGGTGGCACTCAGGTTACGAGATTTGGCTAAGTCCTCGAGGCTTTCCTGTTATCGTACTAATTTGTCCATTGATAGGAATATGTGCTGCAATAGTTCTGCTTTTGCCCGTAGGCCTTTAAGAGTCTGAAATTATCTGATCAATCGCACAAACTCGCTGTCATTTCACCCCTTGTAATATCTGTGCAGGTCTTCCACTCAAAACTGAAAACACTCCTCTTCTGCAGATCCTATCCTGATTCCTCTTCTTCCCTTATCTATCCTCCGGATCCAATCCCAAAAAAACACCCACCGTAGCCGTCTGACTTTCTGATTCTTGGATCTTGATCTGGAACCGAACCCTTCTTGTCTATCGATTTTGTTTCACCTGTGAATAAGCTGGCTCCTGTGACTACCTTTTACTGAGCGCTGTAGAAGTCTAGAGCTTATGATTACGATTACTGTAAAGGTTTTTCTAGGCATGTTGGGTTGCCCATGTGGTTGTTGAATGTGGGAAAGCCATGGATTTCAGCTACATTTGCAAACATATTGCATTGCTTTGACTTGATAGATAATCTGTAAAATTATGGACTGATCTATTTGCTTGTATGCATTTTGTATAAGATAGACTTTTGCTTTATGTAACATTGTTCTGCCTGGCTTTGAGAGCATTATCCGAGGAACAGGCTATCGTATTTACCGGTGGTAAGGCAGTATTTGTTCAACCAAAGAGCAAAACGGATAAACATATTGAATGTAAACTGTAACCATTGCCATTGTGCTGGCTGAACATTGACAGCAACAGAAACACATGTGCACACATTTCGTGAAGGAACTTCACTAAAAGCATCAATGTTTCCTATTCCCCTTCTCATGCAAACATTCGTGGAGATACTGCAATGGATTTTTCACCAACTGTGCTTCCTAATGCCAATCATTTTTATTGATTTTAGCCAATTGATTGGCCTGGTATATATACAGACGTTAATCTTACTGTAGTAGTAAACTCCGCCACTGCCTTTAGTCGGGCAGTGCCAGTCCCAAGCCTGGATAAAGGAGGAGGGCGACGTCAACGGCCTTTGATGCCATAAGATGTTGTTAAACATTGGAACTACTACTACTATAGTAGTCAAGTTACCATTTAGCTGCTTTTCCTTCGAGTTTGTGAAAGGTGTGTGAGGTGGTTAATAAAGGGATTAGCAGATTTCTGCTGTAAGTCCTGAATTATCTTTTTGGGATAGTGACCTGGGTTAGGTCATTACCGGTAGTGTTTATGTCATAGTAAAATTTCTTTGTTTCTTTACCCTGTTTTGTTTAAGCATGCTTCAGTTTACCTTTGACGAGCAGTTCCCTGAATATAAATTGCACCCATGGATCTAAAAGTCAGACGGTTTAAGGTTTTGCTGCAGAAACATGTAGGGCCATTCTACGTTCTGGATGCTTGCATATGCTTAGCAAAGTCTGTTTGCCTCCTCTTGTTTGTTGCAGTTGCCTTTATGAGATTCAAATTCTTTGCTGATTGCAATCTTTGAAGTGAAAAGGGTTGCATATGTGTTTCACTTAAGCAAAGCCTGTCTTTGAGATCATGTTACCATTTCGAAACCACATTGCTTCACTTTAATGAGTTTCTGATATGCCGTTAACGATCTGTGTTTTCGGCTTGCAAGTTGACCTCAGTTGACCTCACAGTTGACCTCTTTCAACTTGCTTATCCACCGTAGCCTGGCTTCCGGTTTCTCTGACCCATCGGAATTCGACCGGGCTTCTCAAATGGATTATGATTTTGGATTTCAATTTTCACTTGAAGCGACCATTGACTAATGCCTAGGACATTATGAAAACGGCTTTGTAGAAGTCTTTAGATTAGACTAGATTCAGAAACTGCCTGCACCTGTGACAAAGGATGATCAGGAACTTGCGATTGCTACTTTGTGGAGTGCGGGTCGTGCCACATCCGTCTAGTGATTAAATCTTATCAGTTTCTGCGCTTCGGTGAACCAGGAGAGCACTGAATCGGAACTCGTCTGTTTCAAATGCCTCTCTGGACATCCATTGCTGTCCAACCATGATGGTCGGTCAACTTTAAACTGTCCTTTCGCCTTTATATAATGCTGCAGTTCCTGATTAGTTTCTTACTGCCTGAAATCTTACTTTGATCATGTTTCGTATATGTTGCATTTTCCACTGGCTGCTGAGAATTCTATCAGTGGTCCATTTTCATGTTTGGGGAATAGAGATAGGTAGGTGGTTTCTGTTTAACGACGCTGTGTCATTACAAAGATGATTAACTCGTCCTCCTTTATCCACGCTTTGGACTGGCACCACCCATTGGTTGATGCCTTGTGCATTAGACACTAGCATATTAGAAGCTACTAATTATCACCCTGGCAAACGATAATGGCAGAGTTCTGGGAAATTAAAATTAAAAATTTAGTGTTATGATTGTTTTTCTGCTTGTTCGAGAAACAGAATTGTGTGTAAGTAAGTACCGTGAGGTAATCATCATACATTGGTCATCTTCTAATAGTTGTCATGGTGACGTTGAATAATTCATCAGCATGTGTTTGCCAAGGGCCGATCCAATCTGACCATAGTGCCCAAAGTGGTCAAAATGTTTGCTGCTTAGTCAATTCCGTCAAGGTACAATTGGCAGAGTTAAAAACACCTTTGCTTACTTGGTCCTATTATAAACTGGATCTGCCACTATCTGTTGATCATCAGGATCACCTTTGAGGTGTTTAAAAGGAGCTATATTAAGTATCTTGATACATACATACGTACATACATACATACATACATACTTATATGCATACATACATATGTACATACATACATACATACATACACCCATACATACATACATTCATACATTCATACATCCATACATACATACGTACATACATACATACATACATACATTCATGCATTCATACATACATACATGCATACATTCGTACATGCATACATCCATACATACATACATTCATACATACATACATTCATACATTCATACATACATACATACATTCATACATTCATACATACATACATACATACATACATACATACATTCATGCATTCATACATACATACATACATTCATACAGTCATACATACATACATACATTCATACATACATACATTCATACATACATACATACATACATACATTCATACATACATACATACATCCATACATACATTCATACATACATACATACATCATGTTCTTTGTTTCCTTCATTTTCATTCATAAGTTAAATTAACAAGTTTATTATTATTATCTGTTACTGTAGGGGTAGTTTTATTGGGTCAGTGTAGCTGAGTGGTTTGAAGTTGTGGGGCTTGTAATGCACAGAGTATTGATTCAAGCCTTTTCCCCTGAGATGGTTACTGTGTAGGGGGGACCTTGAGTAAGTCTTTCACTCACAACTGCTTTGAACCTCAGATTCAGATTACTGACTTTGTGCACATAATAAATGCTATATAATAATAATACTTATAATAATAATAATAATAATGATAATGATAATGAAAATGATAGTGCTAGTGCTAGTAACAATGACAATGACAATGTCAGTGACTATGACAATGTCAGTGACAGTGACTATGACAATGACAATGTCAGTGACAGTGACTATGACAATCACAGTGACAGTAGCAATAACAATAACAATAATATTAGTAAAATTTGTTGTCCAATATCAAAACGTCTTTGCGTATGAACAGTTTATACTTGTTCAAAGGTAGGAGTAAGGGAAGACCAATAATTTCAAAATTTCAAGACAAAGCTAAGGTAGGATAATTGTTAACTTTCATAGTGACCGTATGCGTTATTAAGAAGCTCGCTGCATGTGTTTTCAATCATTGTGCGGTGCTGGCTTTTAGCTCGCGCAGCTTACACTCGTATTCATTATTTGTGAGAGGTGCTGAAGGAGTTTTGAGTGATTTATGATTGTAAACGGTCTTGCGTTGATAGATAAGTGGCAGGCTTTTCCTTTGTTATCACTCCACTCATTTCTACCCAGTGATTCTGGCATAAGCAACAGATTGCCTGTTTCATTTTCAAAGGACTTCATGCGGCGTTTACTTACTAATTGAAAGCTGTAGCTTTTAGAACCCTGCCACTGCCGTACTCGGGTGGTGCGAGTTGCAGGCTTGTGTAAATAATAGTTCGACGCTAATTATCACTGCTAGGAAAGAGCGTTTTACACAGAAACTACATTAGCATGTCCGCCTCTCTGACTCTTGAATCTTGACCTGGAACCGAACCATTCCTGCTTATCGATTTTGTTTTCACTGAGCGCTTGTGAATAAGCTGGTTCTCACACTTAGCTTTTGTTGGGTGCTGTAGAAATCTTGAGCTTACGATTGCAATAACCCTTTTTTCTAGCGGAAATGATTCAATGTTGAAACCATACTTTGAAGATTAGGCTTACCAACAAGTACTCTATTGTTACATGTGGAATAACTGATATATTTGCATGGAACAGTCACGGTATGCTGGTCTAAAGGAAGTATTGATTTATCATCGGATCTGTGTATCAGTGGTATGGCTGTCATGAGCTCATTTGTCTTATGGTGTGGCTAATCATTCCCAAAACATGCAAATCTTATGTAGGCCGCATTTCATTTTTGCAGCTCAGTTGGCCTGATTTTTTCTGGTAGCAGTAGTTGTTTATTTATGGTAGATATAAACTGATAGATATATCGGTTACTGATATGAACATTTCATGTAACTTCTAGGAAACATGAGATATACCTCAGAATCGTGTGCTTCATTATGGTAGTCGTAAGGATGAGACTTCTACGGGGCCTTACAAAAGCTAAGTCGTGGGAACCAGCTTATTCACAGGCTCTGTCAAAACAAAATCGATAGGCTGGAAGCGTTCAGTTCCAGGTCAAGATCCAATAGTCAGGCAGGCAGACAGTCAGACAGCTATGGTTGATGGTGTTTGGAATTGAACCGGAAACTGAGATAAGGGAAAGAGGAAGAAACAGGATAGGATTTGCGGAATAGGATTGCTTTCAGTTTTGAGTGGAAGACCTGTGCCGAAATTGCAAGAGGTGAAGTGTTTGTGAGTTCGTATGATGGGTCAGATAATTGTCGTATTCTGGCGGGAGTTTATTCCAGAGGGGTGGGTTAGCTTTTGGTAGTTGCAGACATTTAATTTTCGTTCCTGACATTTTCATTTTCGTTCGTTTTCTTCTCTGTTGTTCAACAATCAGTCTGAATAATGCAGGAATTTCCTGTGGTTTTGCCGACTTCCTATAGTGCTGTATACCAGCCAGGCCGTCGGTTCGCGGCTCTGAATGTCAGCGAGATTGCAGGCCGCTGTCTAGACTGTAAAATCGTTGCTTCTCGAGCCGTAAACAGAAACAACTTAGCGCTCGTATATCATCTTTTTCGCATAGGTCAAGTTTCGGACGGTGCTTGTGAGGCGCCTTTCACCCAGGTTTTTGAACCGATGAGGTGCAAATACCCTTGCAGGTGGGTGATATAGCATCACTCAAGTGTTGAGAGACGTTTTTCTGTCGATGGACTGTGCATTCGTTGAAGAGAACGTTTTGAAGTGGCCCCGATTACGGCAGACATCCAATATATAATAATGGAAAATTCTGCGTCTTCATGACAGTGCCCGGCTCGACGTGCCGCTGTCCCAGCCTCAGTCTGTCCGGCCAGGAAGCGTGATTCAGCCGTACAGACCATTACAGGGTAAGCCCGGCACATAATTCTCGTGACATTTGCCTTACCGAGACAGCCAATCGATCGGTGCTGTGCGCCGCTTCTGGGATGTTGGCAACTGATTACTCGGCACGTCTGTCTCGGTCGTCGGGCCTCCTGCTCCTCCTCGGCTTTCTCGGTTTCTTCATATTCATGACGTCTGTCCTCGACGCTGACCTCGCTTGACTCGAGTCCTGGCCGGCCGGTGGACGGACGGACGGACGGCGGGCGAACGGCTATCACCGCCCAGTACGGCATTCATCATCCGTGGTGTCCGTCAAGCAAATCGTCGCCTGGCAGACCTCTTGTTGCATTTTCTCTTGCTAATTAGGCTCCCTGATGGCAGGCACGCGGATAGCCAGGTCCAGGGTGGTGGCAATTTCCTTTAGGAATTGCTGAGAAATGTGTTTTCCGTGAAACGTGCCTGGATAAAAACAGACGTGGCTGTAGTGTCCGTCACGCCATACAAATCGGATTTCTTTGCACATATGTTCGATTTACCCTCAGTTGTAATCTCTCATTTGCGGAATTAAAGTAATTGCAGTTTGTAGAGAAGTGTTGCAGATTCTCTTGCTTGAATTTTTAGGAGAAACTGTCAGTAACAGAATTTGACCTCACTCTTATCATTATTCTGCATGGTCATCTGATTGTCTTTCCCTGGTCATACCTAGGACTAGAACTGTTCTTGATGAACGGAATTTTTCGATTGCTGGACGTAAATTCTGGAACTCCCACCTTTGTCTGTTTGTTCTGCTCAGTTGCTTCTGTCATTTCGTTCTCAACTTAAAACTGACCTTTTTCAAACTGCTCATCCAGCGTAGGCTGCCTCTCTGTCTTGTGGACTGACCTTCTGGATATTGACCTGATTGCGGCTTCGCTTTGGTGACCATGGGTTGATGCCTTGTGCATTAGACACGGGAGCATTAGTAATAGATTTCTTACATAAAAAACATTTTCCACCTCATCCGCTGTGGTTAAAACTTGTTTTTTAAATCTAAAAGTGCGTGCAGCAACAGCTTATTCACAGGCGCTCAGTCAAAACAAAATCGATAGGCAAGAAGGGTTCGGTTCTAGGTCAAGATCCAAGAGACAGGCAGGCAGCTACGGTGAGTGATGTTTGGAATTGGATCGGTAGAATAGATATGAATACAATAAAATGATGCAAAAGAAGTCTCAAGTCGTCCCCCAGCTGAGCAGTTATGTTCTCCTGATTCTTCTGTGAAAACACGAAGTTCTGCCATGGTCTGCTTGTGGTTGTTGCTTAGCAACGGTTAACCCAGCTAATGGCATTCTGCACCGTGGCAATTAAATCTGTTGTGGCAGGTGCCCACAAGCCCAGCAAATGTTCCCTCGCATGCGACCTCTAACCAACCCTCACCGCATTGCCATTGCGGTTGTGTTGTATTTAATTGAAGCGCATTTGACCTTCGTCGCAACTTGTTGCAACCAGGAACTTAATTGCAAATTTTCGGCGTTCGGTAAACGCTGTATATGGACTATGTTACACGTTCATGCCGGTTGATAAATGGCTAAACAGAAACTACCTCAAAGGGTAAGGATAAATAGTAACACAGGCTGCCTTAATTGTCTTGCGGTAGGCGATCTTTTATTTAGAGTTTGATTTTGCTGAGATGTCTTGATGCTTTCATGTTCTTCGTACTTTAACGGCATTCCTAACGGTAATTGTAAACTGAAGATTTCTATAGCGCCCAACGATGGCTAAGGTTTTGGTTCTAGGTTAAGATCCAAGAGTCAGACAGGCAGTCAGACGGCTACAGTGGATGGTGTTTGGAATTGGAGCAGAATATTGGGGCAGAAACATAGATAAGAGGAAGAAGAGGCATCAGGATAGGATATGTGGAAGAGGAATGTTTTGAGTTTTGAGTGGAAGACCTGAGCAGAAATTGCAAGAGGTGAAGTGATGGCAAGTTCGTTTGATGGGTCAGATAATTGTTGTAATTCTGGAGGAATTTATTTTAACAAACATAATCACCGCTGTGATAATCTTCGTCGATGTTACTGATTTATAGCAAAGCTGAGCATGCTGCTAATAAACATGGTAACTCATGTCTTCTGTTCTTCAAGACAACAGAGAACTTGCGGGATTCCATAGCATACAAGAGAAGTGGCAGGAGTTATGTCAATGTCAATATCAATATCAGTGTTACGTTCCACGGTAGCTTTCTACATTGTCTTCTGGTTTTTAGATTGATTTTATTAATTAGATTGCACAATCTATGGTTTAATTATATTGAACTACTCGGCTTGTTATTGGAAGCACTTTTACATAAATTGTCTGGTTTTCTTGGTTTCTTGTTTTTTTACAATTTATTATTTATTGCTTTGCCTTTTAAACCCAACTGCAGTGGAACTGTATTGGACGTTTTCGTAGCAGTTTTATTTGTGGAAGCTCTGTAATGGCAGGATTGAATAGAGCCGCAGGAGAGAATTGATTATTCCTTCCTGGACATGTGTTGATTATTGGTTTTCTCTTCCCTCTGGGAACTCGTGTCACGCGATTTCTTGTGCCTAACAACGAGGCATATCAGTCACTACTTGTGTGACAAACATTGAATTGAAAGAGTCCAATGGCTTTTACGCCCGTCAGACTTTGCAGTTAATCTATCAGCTGCTTCAACGTGGGATTTTGTCGAGTCTTGTAATAATGGTTGTATGTGTTGGCTGGTCAAATTATTGTCAAAGCTTGATTGGTTTTCCTCCTTCAATACCAGGTGGCAGCGATCGTTTTCTTGAAGCATTCGTTAATTGGGGATTTTTGAGATATTTAAGTCTGACAATTGTTTATACAGTAGTTTACAGCTGGAGAATGTGGGCGTCAGGCTGGTGTGTTGTTTGCGTAATAAATCTGTTGAAATGTCGGGCATTTTCGCTGAGACTGATATAGTTCCTGAGACGTCGCTTGTATTTGATGTTCCTTCGATTTACACGAGTATATATATGTAGTGTTTAGTTTATTCTTTTCTGGTGTTTATTTAGTCTTTGCAATTCTTCAGTGGAGTTGGTAGCACTATCTTTGAGGCTTACACCCAAATCACTCTCTATTCTTTATTATGTATACGTGGTATTGTACCTCCTTACCTTACCTGCTCCTTGGTTACTCTGAATTTGCTTTTTGAGTGCTGAAGATATCCAGAGATTACGATTATGATTAATCTTGCAGAACTGCCCGGCAATATTCTGACAGAACATTAACATTGGCCATTCTGTATTGCGGGCAACTCATAGGTGCGTAGTCGTTACAAAAACTGCCAGTTGCTGACCTTAATTTGCTCACGTGTGTATGTTCCAAGTTTTCTGCCCTTCATACGACCACATGCTAATCAAACAGTAATTTTCAGAGCTGTAGTTTTCGTTGGTGTCTGCGTTGTTGAACCGTTAACTGACTAACATTAATCCGTTTCCTCTGACCAGAGGGGCAAATTGCATTTTGGAAATCTGTGACGGTTTCGCTTGTTTAACGTTCGCATGCAATTACGTTCAGTGTTTTACGCGGCGTTCAATTTCGACTCGCTTGATTACCGTTTCGAAACCGGATATCAGGCACAGTTTTCCGAATTCCATGCAGCTTATCGGATGATTTAGTTTTACTGCTTGGTTGCCCGCGATATTTCGTGACCACTGGTTATCATGTTGGCTGTTGGGGAGATATTTTATGACCAATCTAAATTAAAACTCTTGATCTGTTGTTGCAGGTAGGGGCAGACTTTGTTCATGTGTTTCTGTTGTGTTATGGGTGATGTGCCGATAATGTTTCTCGTGATGTATTGAAAGTTAATTCGCTGGTGTGTATTTTGGAGTGACTTATGTTGCCTTCATAAATGGCGCTGGATAACGAGATGGACTGCAGAGATCAACGTTTGTGTTGCGCGATTTAATCTGGATTGTTTTGGAAAATCAGAATACCACCTGACTGTAAAAGCACATAAAGTTGACTCGACAACACTCCAAAATAACCTGGCGTTGGCCTATATTTGTATACGGTCTGAGTGTCATGGTCTAGTCATTCGTTACTGAACTCTGTAGATGGAGAGGAGTTTCTTGCTCTGTTAGAAATATTGAAATAAATCCTGTTCAGCCAAGGATTTATTTCAAATTGGGATTTACAGTTTATAAAACTTTGAACTTTGGCCAACTTCAATATTTAAAATCAGCCCTTATTTCCCAGAATTAGTATTATTCTAGAAGTCATCTGATTGTCTTTCTCCGGTATCACATAAGACTAGAAGCGTTCTTGGTGCACGGACTTTTTCGATTGCTGGACCTAAATTTTGGAACTCCCTCCCTATTTCCGTTCGTTTTCAGCAGTCGCTTCTGTACACTTCGTTCTCAACCTAAAACTCCATTTATTAAGGGCCATTATCTAAAGCAACAATCGTTATTATTGTAGTAGTAGTAGTACTGATCTATGTAGTAGTAGTTGTTGTTATAGTAGTTGTTTTTATTATTATTATTATTATTACGACAGTAAGATTAGATAATTATCTAATTATGGTTCTGAACTGGTTTTGTTTTCTTGCAGAATGATCAGACGTACCATTTAGCGAATGCGGATGGCAACGATGTTCACATAAAAGGAATGGAAAAGAAGAAGAAGAAAACGAAGAAGGACAAGAAGGATGAGTTGGATAACCTCAAGCGGGAGGTGGAGATGGTGAGTGAGACAGTGACATCGTTTAGCTGATTAATTAATGACCTGACGCATCATACGAACTCACCAACACTTCACCACCCTTTGCAATCTCTGCACAGGTCTTACGCTCACAACTGAAAACACTCCTCTTCCACAAATCCTATCCTGATTCTTCCTCTTCCCCTTATCTCAATTTTCCATTAAATTCCAAACACCATCCACGATAGCCGTCTGACTGTCTGCCTGCCTGCCTCTTGGATCTTGACCTGGAACCAAACCCTTTGTGCCTATCGATTGTGCTTTGACCGAGCGCCTGTGAATAAGCTGGTTCCCACGACATAGCTTTCGTTGGGCGCTGTTGAAATCTCGAGCTTACGATTACAATTACGATAAGCTTCTGAGTTCTGAAGAACCTGCTTTTTGCTCTGTGATAAAAATTGATTTGACTGTGGTACAAAAATGACCCACCAGTTCTGAAGCGCATTTTTTACATTGTTGACACTAGCACTGCTGAGTCTTTTTAGCTTAATGCTCAGCCAAGATGAAATAAAGAAGCCTATAAACTACGTGCAGTAAATTAATTTGCAAAGGGATGCTAAATGGTAAATTGATTAACTAAAGAGATTTATAACTGCCTCTGTTTGGAAAGCACTTCTAGAGGTTTTATTGCGGTCTTGATATTGTAAATAGTACTTCCTGATGTTTCTTTGACGTTTACCCTAACGGGGTTCCTTCCTAATCTGTTTCCCATTTACAAGGATTGTCAGCAGACGAGAGGGCATATAACCCGAAGAAATCGAAGTTTATCTTTCCCGTCGTGCGTGTAGTGGGACCAAAGATATTGCAGAGGGCTTTGCTTGAAATTGATTTATCACTGTCACGAAATTATATCTGCTGATCTGCAGTCGACAGCAAATATGTGTGTGTGCAAGTGTCTGACTCGAGTTCCTTCTCGGGGATCTCGAGTGGAAGTCTCGTAGTGACGACTTTTTGATACAAATTTCATGTTTTTTTCCGTTTTCTTCACTCGCAGGACGAGCACAAGATCTCACTCGCGGATCTTGCACGTCGTCTTGGAACCAACTACGATACCGTAAGTTCGTTAATATGTAGCCAGTCTAATCTGATAGATAAAGAGAAACCATCATCTGATGACTACGAGCTGATTCTTGCCTATCGATTTTGTTTTGACTGAGCGCCTGTGAATAAGCTTAGCTTTCGTTTGGCGCTGTAGAAATCTGAAATTTACGATTAATATTATGCACTTCAACCGACAAATGATATTCTTTGACCCACAGATCCAGTCATTTGAATTATGCAGCAGCTTCATCCAGATAGAATTTACAGTTTTGTGCACGTGTTTTTACATTATTATTAATTATTAATTATTAATTAGAAACTTCTGTGGCTGTGGCGCCGGTGTCTAATGCACAAGGCATCAACCGATGGCGCACCAAATTCAGGTAAATATCCAGAAAGTCAACTGAAACAGAGAGGCAGCCTACGGCGGATAGTCTTAAGTCATACAACCCACCCAACTGCATTTGATACCCTCCGTCCAAAGTTCAGAAGTGCTACCATACGCCAGAACATCGATGGCGCTGAGAAAATGCTCAAGTTCCCTGCACAGTAACCGGGAGAGGCTCGAACCCGTAATCCGAGCAGTCTAGCCTATCGCCTACCACCACATCACGTTGCGTGGATATATCAGGGTTGTGTTTTATCATGACAAGGCTTTCCTGATCGCCTTGCGGGCCGCAGGAAGATGCCTTTGGAGAATACACACACAAAAATCGTTCAGTGTGCTTTCACATCCGGGGAAAGGTCAGCCAAGCCGGTTTGTACGAAATCACGTGACTGAAGTGGCGAATCGTTTAATTCAAGTCACGTTGAATCCGTTGCAATTACTCATGTTCTGACGGCAACTGTTGGCGCTTCTGCCGTCGTTGGCACCGTGACCTTTCGTGCTTTGGGATGAACTCGCGAGTCGCGGATACTTTTGAAGTGCTTCACAACGTGTATTTAATTCGCTTTTGCGAAACGTGGACCGAATCGGCGATGGAGATGTGTGTGCATGGGAGATGAAGGCAGAATCTGGTTGATTGGAATGGGGTGGGAATGTCCTGCAGGTGTCTTATATGTAGCTTTCTTATCTCTGCGCAGGTCTTCTCCCACTGAAAACTGAAAACACTTCTCTTCGTGAGATCATACCCTGATTTCTCTTCTTTCCCTTATCCATCCGGCAGATCCGATTCAAAACAGCTCCCGCAGTAACCGCCTACCTGCCTGCCTGCCTTCCCGCATGCCTGCCTGCCTGCCTGCCTTCCTGTCTGCCTGCCTGCCTGCCTGCCTGCCTGCCTCTTGAATCTTGACCTGGAACCTGACTCCTCTTCTCTATCGATTTTGTTTTGACTGAGCGCTGTGAATAAGCTGATTCCCACACTTAGCTTTTGTTGGGCGCTGTAGAAATGTCGAGATTACGATTACGATTACGATACTTGACAGTGCTTTAGTAAAGTATAATCGATAGTCACTTCAAAGTAAAAAAAAATTTCCTGCTATTTCAAGCGTCTGGGTGTCTTTCGTCGCAGGGTTTGACCCCTCAGCGAGCGCGTGAAATACTAGAGCGGGATGGTCCAAACCAGCTCAGCCCACCAAAGACCATTCCGGAGTGGATCAAGTTCTGCAAGCAGTTGTTCGGCGGATTCTCCCTTCTTCTGTGGATCGGTGCAATTCTCTGTTTCGTTGCCTACTTCATTCTGGCGTCAACGGTAGAGGATCCTGCTGGAGACAATGTAAGTGTAAAGATGGAAATGGTAAACGTAAATGTAAATGTACATGATTTTCTACAGCGACTTTATGGCCTCGACCCTGCTCATTTTACAGTGGATTAATTGGGTGAGATCCTTCACCAGCGCTGCCCCTTTGAATGGTCGCCACGCCATTTAAGGTCCCCGTATACAAACTGTTCTAGCCCCAGATTCAAATCTCTTAAATAAGCCACGACCGGGACGCGAACCGGCATCCTCGCCTTCTCGGGATAGCACGGTCCGTACACGGTGACCTTAAACGGCGTGACGCCCATTCAAACGGGCAGCGGTGGTGAAGGATCTCCCCCAATTAATCCATTGTAAAATGAGCAGGGTCGAGGTCATACGGTCGTTGTAGAAAACGTGTGTATTTACATTTACTTTGCCATTTCAGAAATGACAGCTGTAGTTTTGCCTTGGGGCATCACGGTCGGTGCCGTAGATCTCGCCACACCCCACTGGTGCGATGTATTGTGATTCGCAGAGGGTGGACCGCGGCTTTGGCCGACGGGGTTTTTCCCCAGATTGGTTCTAAAAGCAGTTTCGAGGATCAAAGTGCTGCTTGAGCGATTGGTCGGCCATGAACGTTACCACAAAGCGTTTGGACGTCGTGATCAAAGCCTCTCTGCGCGTTAGTGGATTAGCGTTTCAGTGCAGCCTTGCCAAGTGCTGGTGAATTTGCGTTTGATTGGAATTGTTATGAGCAGAGGATTGCGAAATGCAGTTGCCTTCACTTCTAAGTCCGGAATTCAAATCCTGGTTCTTCCTGATGTCTAATTGAAACTCGTCGAGTCATGTCACTAATCTAATCTAATCTAATGACTTATATAGCGCCGTTGTCATAATCACCAGTTGCTTTAAGTTAGCTATTTAATTAAGAAGTTCGTTTTTACTGGTGACTAAAGCGCAAGGCATCAACCGATCAAACAAGCTGTATTCACATCAATATCCAGAAGATCAGTCCATTAAGACGTTATCTTGACAACCGTTGTCATAGCAACTGATTTTCTTTAAGCTGTACCTAGCCATTGTTTTGTAACTGTGGTCTTTCAGCTCCGCCCAGGCATTGTCTTGACAGCCGTTGTCATAGTAACTGTGGTTTTAATTTAGTTTTGCCTTTTCATTTTCTTGACAGCCATTGTCATAGTAACTGTGGTCTTGTTTCAGCTCTACCTAGGCATTGTCTTGACAGCCGTCGTCATAGTGACGGGGTGCTTCTCCTACTACCAAGAGGCCAAGAGCTCCAAGATCATGGAGTCATTTAAAAACCTCATTCCACAGGTATTAATATTGAAGACTTTTCTGTATTAGACCAACATTTCGCAACAATGCTACGAATGCTACGAATGCTACGAATGCTACGGATGCTACGAATGCTACGAATGCAATGTCAAATGCGCAAAATGCAAAAACGTTGATTTCCGTGCCTCAGATTCAGGTGAACTGACATTGCACGCGTTACAAGTGCTTAAATAAATAAAAATAAATAAATAAATATTGTCGGTGAAAATCGGTCGCTTCATAGTTGTGGAGAATACTAAGTTCTGTGACTGGTAAAATTGGCGCAAATACCGTTTTAAATATAAGAACAGCAATAATTATGATGAGTTTGGAGTTCCTTGAGTGAGTTTGTTTTGAAGTGGTGCAATATCAGTTTCCAATTACAAATTCTGTCCATTTGTTGGGCAATTTTGAACAACCCAAACCATGTCTTATAAGCATCAGCTACTCCCGCGAGTTAAAACCCTCAATTCTTCCCTACGGCCCCACACCCTTGACCATAATATTCTTTTCGCTGATAATTTAACGTGTAAATGTTTTATTGTTTGGATGTTGTATGCATATTAAGTTTTTCTTGTGTCTTACATGCTTGTAAACCGATTGCGATTAAGCTATTGGTTCATAAAGAATATACTTACTTACTTACTTACTTACTTACTTAGTTTGCGTTGGCCATTCGGAATGGAGAGAAGTTGAATGTTCATGCGGAGGAACTAGTGGCCGGTGACATCATTGAGGTCAAGTTTGGCGACCGGGTCCCAGCGGACATGCGGGTAATCTCAGCTCATGGCTTCAAGGTAATACAATACAATGTGATGCTATGTGTAACTCTGTGTCGTCTTTTTGGTAGTGCGCTCGGCCTGTAGTCCATCGATTGCGGGTTCGAGCCAGCTGAGTGGACTCTGTCTTATATAAATGTCCAGTTACAATTATAAATTACAATAAGCGTCGATTAATAATTTGGTAGTTTTTCAAGTCCAGAGAATGTGTTTCATTTGTTTTTGGCCAGTAAAATTGAGATCTACCGCTAGTCTTGCTTTTTTCAAAGGAACTTGCATTAGCATCATATGCTGTCTACCAGTTTACCAATCCACCGATTTCCCACCTCTCTCAGCTTAAACACAACCCATCCTAACGGCTCTTTTCCCCCTTCTCTCTCTGGTCTTCTAGCAACTGGACCTGGTTCTTGACATGCCATCTTTGCACAACCCCACTGACTTGACGCAGCGCTCGTGAATAAGCTGGTGCCCTGTGCTTAGCTTTTAAGTAGCACTTTAGAAATGTCGAGTTTATGATTACGATTTTATTATACTGATTTCTGTTTACTTTTCCTAACATTACGGCAACACGAGCTTCTTGTACTTTTTCTGCCTGTATGTTGCCAGCGGTCGAAGGTCATTCGGTTTGATTGTGCCTTGTTTTTTAGGAGCACCTCTGAGGAGTTTTTCTGAAGAGCGCTATATAATTTGCATTTACGATTACGATTACGCGTCACTTACTGTTGCAGGTGGACAATTCTTCGTTGACGGGTGAATCTGAACCTCAGACCAGGTCCTCGGAGTTTACAAACGACAATCCGCTTGAAACGAGAAATCTCGCTTTCTTCTCTACCAACGCGGTCGAAGGTAGACTTTCTGGCACTGATTCTGATGCATGGATGCATATGCTTACATATATGTATGCATAAATACATACATGCATACATATATGCATACGTAAGTACATGGATGCATAAATACATACATAATTACATACATGGATGCATGTAAACGTAAAAATATTGAAGTATCTCAAATCCCATAAGTGAGACGTAGGGGAGGCGCTCATCTCCTTTTCTTGGGCCCTTGAAACGGCAATGGACGAATCCCAAGGACCTGGACACAGAGCCAGTGCATCGCAAGACTTGAGTTTACTTCCCAGCTTATGCTGGTGCTAAGTTCTACTGCTTGGGGACAGAGGCACAGTGTGCACAAACAACTTGCCCAAGGTCGTTACATGGAATCTACATTATCACTGACCAAACGCGTTACCGATAGACCACCGTGCCGCTCTAAATAGGCCGCACCACATACCTTACCTTGCCCTTAATTGACCTTTCATTGTTGTTAGGCACTGCCCGAGGTGTCGTGATCTTTACGGGTGATCGTACTGTGATGGGCCGAATTGCCAACTTGGCATCTGGGCTCGAGGTGGGCGAAACCCCGATTGCCCGCGAGATTGCCCACTTCATCCACATCATCACGGGAGTGGCAGTCTTCCTCGGAGTGACGTTCTTCGTCATCGCCCTCATCCTCGGATACACCTGGCTCGACGCTGTCATCTTCCTCATCGGTATCATCGTCGCCAACGTACCTGAGGGACTGCTGGCCACCGTCACCGTTAGTTTTCCAATTTTCCTCATTTCACGTGTTACTGTAAGAAAGTAAAGTATCTCATATCCCACAATTGAGACGTAGGGGAGGCACTCATTTCCTTTTCTTAGGGCCTTGAGCCGACAGTGGAAGAATCCCAAAATCCTGGACACGGGGCCAATGCATCGCAGGACTTGCCGTTTGCTTCCCAGCTTATGCTGGTACCAAATTCTACTGCTTGGTGACAGAGGCACAGTGTGTGCAAACAACTTGCCCAGGTTCGTTACACGGAGTCGAACCCGCGACAGCATGATCATTGATCAAACGCATTACCGATAGACCACCTTGTGGCTCTAAACAGGGTGCCACTTAAAATAAGTCTTGTGGGTAAATCTATTCCCTTTCAATGTATATACGCATGTATATGTGCTGGAAATAGACCCCCATGCCGCTTAGCTTAAGGGACTGTTCAAATGTTGCGTTTCAGGTGTGTCTTACCCTGACTGCAAAACGTATGGCTAGCAAGAACTGTCTCGTCAAGAACCTCGAGGCAGTGGAGACTCTTGGCTCAACGTCGACCATCTGCTCCGACAAGACTGGAACTCTGACACAGAATCGAATGACCGTGGCCCACATGTGGTTCGACGACCGCATTGTGGAGGCTGACACCAGCGAAGATCAGTCAAGTACGGAGGGTCTTGTGTACTCTGTTTGGTAAATGAGTGAATGACGTAATGAATACTTGATAAATACCTAAAAATAACTGTAGTTGTATTAATGGGTCACGGTAGCCAATTGGTTTGAACACTTGGCTTCTATGTGGGTCACGGTAGCCGATTGGTTAGAGCGCTCGGCTTCTATGTGGGTCACGGTAGCCGATTGGTTTGAACACTTGGCTTCTATGTGGGTCACGGTAGCCGATTGGTTTGAACACTTGGCTTCTATGTGGGTCACGGTAGCCGATTGGTTAGAGCGCTCGGCTTGTAATACGGGAGTATGAGTTCGAGCCTCTTCCCATAAGACGGTTTCTGTGTATGGACCTTGATCAAGTCCTTCACTCGGGATTGCTCAGCACCATCGATTGATGATTAGTGGCTCTTAAGAAATGCAGAAGTAATAATTTGCAGAGTAATGGTGAGTTGTATCATTTGAAGAAAAATGCCTGAAAGTCAGTAGGCGCTCAGAATGACATTTGCATGTTAGCTGCATCTATGACTCCAGGACTCTTTTTGAAAACTAAGAGGAGATGTTTTGAAGGTTTTTTATTAGGAAATTGTCTCATCTTCCAGATGAGACAATTTAAACTGAACGTAGTTTTGATGACGGTTTTCTCTTGCAAAACGTTCATCCAGATGCGATGTACAACAGAGAATCACCGACTTGGATGGCTCTCGCAAGAGTCGCGATGCTGTGCAACCGAGCAGAATTCAAGACTGGACAAGAGAACGTCCCAGTTCTCAAACGGTCGGTTCTTGCTTGACTAATATCTCTTTGTAACCATTACACGGTGGATTAATCGAATGATTGCGAGTTCAGGTATTCTGAGCAGATTCCGCTTGATGATCCTGGGCTAGTTGTTCCCATATCTGATCCAAGAGTCATGCAGGCAGGCAGTCAGACGGCTCGGGTAGGTGGTGTTTGGAATTGGATCTGCAGGATTGATAAGGGGAAGAAGAGAAATCAGAATAGGATTTGCGGAAGAGGAATGTTTTCAGTTTTGAGTGGAAGACGTGTGCAGAGACTGCAAGGGGTGAAGTGATGGTGAGTTCGTATGATGGGTCAGATAATTGTCGCAGGAAGGACTGAATACGAAGTAAGTACGATGCTAAAGAAGTTTTGAGATAAGATTGCGTTAGATACGTTGTTACCTCCTTATGATGCTTAATCGTAATCGTAAACTCAAAAAATCTAAAGTGCTACTGAAGCACTTGTAGCAGAGAAGGAGGAAGACGAAGGAGAGCTCTGCTATGTGACCTTTTCTTTTTGGAACAGCGAGTGCAACGGAGATGCATCTGAGTCGGCTCTTCTCAAGTGCGTCGAACTGTCCATTGGAAATGTCAGCGAAGTACGTAGAAAAAACCGAAAGATCTGCGAGATTCCGTTCAACTCGACGAATAAGTACCAGGTATGTTTTGAAAATTGTGTTTGCTGTGATGTGGTGGATGTTGGTTGCTGTACCTATCGGTCTGTTGTGGGTAATAGTTGTGTTGAGTTTCTTATTATTTAGAATTTGTACAAATTCGGTTTGTTCTATACTTGAGAGTGTTTCTCTCTTTAAAATTTGTTCTAACTTCAGAATTGATCCTGTCTTTCAAATTTTTTCTATCTTCAGAATTTGTTCCATCTTTTGGTATTGTAGTGTTTATAATTACTATTGTTTTTCAAATTGTTTCTATCTTTAGAATTTGTTCCATCTTTCGGAATTGTTGTCTTTAGAATTGCTATCGTCTTTCAAATTGTTTCTGTCTTTAGAATTTGTTCTGTTGTTTAAAATTGGTTCTTACTTTAACAGTTGTTTTCTATGTACAGAACTTTTCCGAATTCATTCATATGTTAACAATTTTTTTTAAAATTTCTCTTTAGCCGAGTACTATCTATAAGCTGTTTTTTCTCTCTGATCTAATCTAATCTAAAGACTTCTATAACGCAGTGATCATAATGTCTAGGGCATCAGTCGATGGTCTCTTCAAATCAAAAAAGCAGTAAAAATTATAAACCGTTGGGAATCTGGGTAGAATTCCGATAGGTCAGAGAAACCAGAAGCCAGGCTACGGTGGGTAAGCAAGCTGGAAGAGGTGCGTCTTTAGCTTAGACCTTTAAAAGTGCAGCTACGTTAGCTCTCTCTATAGTTTAATGGTCAGCCTGTTTTGCGAAATTTCCATGGATGATATAATGGCCGACTGATAATCAGGTCTTTCGGCAACAACTCTGTTGCTTTGCATTCCTCGGTCGATCGCTTACTTTTAGCTCTCAATTCACGAGCTCGAGGACAAATCAGAGAGCAACTACATCCTCGTGATGAAGGGCGCTCCGGAGCGAGTTCTTGATCGCTGTTCATCGATGATGCTCAATGGCGAGGAGCGCGAGATGACTCAGGAGTGGCGCGAGGCCTTCAACCAAGCATATCTCGAACTGGGCGGCCTTGGCGAGAGGGTCCTTGGCTTCTGCGATTATATCCTTCCTGTAGCCCAGTTCCCACTCGATTACCCCTTCGACGCCGATGAGGAGAACTTCCCGGTGTCCGGACTGCGATTCATTGGGCTGATGTCGATGATCGACCCGCCTCGAGCCGCCGTCCCGGACGCCGTGGGGAAGTGCCGAAGCGCAGGAATCAAGGTGATCATGGTGACGGGCGATCATCCGATAACGGCAAAGGCGATTGCGAAGGGCGTCGGGATCATCTCGGAAGGTAATGAAACCGTGGAAGACATTGCAGCACGCCTTGGAATACCAGTCAATGAAGTCAACCCAAGGTCTGTCGGCATCGATCTTCTGCATATCGAATCTAACTTATTGACTTCTATAGCGCTTGTTTTTTAGTTCGATTTATACGGATATGTCTTGTCTTATCTTCAACCGTCCTCGAGCCGAGCGTTGGCTGCACCATGGACCTGCACTTTGGATCTGTATAATAACCAGCAATTCGATATCTGTGTTGCTATTGGTACCTAACTGTAGTCCAGTATCCAATCTAAACTAATCTAAGATATATAATCTAACCTAACGACTTCTGTAGCGCCGTTATCATAATGTGCAAGGTATCAGTTGAAACAACAGTATCAAGCGAAGGTATCAAGCGAAACCACAGTCAGAATTTTTGGTCTTTTGGAGATATCTGGTCAAAGCCAAAAGCCTGGGAACCAGAAGTCAGGCTACTTTCGGTAAGTAAATTGAGATAGATTATTATTATTTCTGCATTTATTAAGCGCCACTTTCTAATGACTAAGCATCAATCGATGGATGAGCGATTGTGAGTGAAGGACTTGCTCATGGTGCAGAGAAGGCTCGAACCCATACAAAATCGATAGGCAAAAGGGTTCGGTTCCAGGTAAAGATCCAAGAGTCAGGCTGGCAGACAGTCAGACGGCTGTGGTGAACGGTGTTTGGAATTGAAATGGAAAGTGAGATAAGAGGAAGAGGCAGAATCAGGATAGGATTTTTTCGAAAAGTAGTTATCAGTGTTGAGTGAAAGACCTGCAGAGAAATTGCAAGAAGTGAATTGTTGATGAATTCGTATATGGACCACTGTTGATCAATAATTGTTTTGATAAATCAGCACTTACCCTGCCTTCCCAATCAAACAGACATGGGTGGTGAAGGATCTCACCCGATAAATTCACAGAAAAATGAGCAGAGTTGAGGCCATACCATCGCTATAGAAAACCGTTTACATTTACTCTATCTTGCATTACATATATGTCGTGAGCAGAGACGCCAAGGCGTGTGTCGTCCATGGATCGGATTTGCGAGATATGACGCCGGCGCAGATCGACGAGGTGCTGGCCAACCACTTGGAGATTGTCTTTGCGCGCACCTCACCCCAACAGAAGCTGATCATCGTCGAAGGATGCCAGCGCCAGGGGGCAATTGTTGCTGTCACTGGCGATGGCGTCAATGACTCTCCAGCTCTCAAGAAAGCCGATATCGGTGAGAGCAAGGCAGCTTGAATTCTAACCATTCTAACCGTCGATCTGTGACCGAATTTAAACTGGGGTGGATCTAATGGGATTGAAGTTATGATCGAAGTTAAACTGTGATGAGTCGTATGGGTTTTAGTTTTGTAGACTGACCTTCTGGATATTGACCTGATTGCAGCTTGGTTTTTGTCCACCATCGGTTGATGCCTTGTGCATTAGACACTGGTGCATTAGAAGTTACTAATTATTATTATTAATTATTATTTGACAGTGCTGGACGCGGTGGTGTAGTGGTATGGTCAGTGCCTCGTAACAGGAGGGATGCGGGTTCGAATCTGCCTCAAGCCTCTTCGTAGCAGCCTTAGACATGTTGCTCACCCACAATTGTCTGTGAGGAAGGCAACAGGAAACCACCTCACTCATCTCATACCCGGGTGGCATAAAGCCAATGGACCTGACTTTGGGCAGAGAACTCATAATCATCATCATCATCATCATCATCATCATCATCATCATCATCATCATTTGACAGTTATGGGGCAGAGACAAAGTTGAATACAAAATCATGTTGAATTCAACTCGGAATTCAGGATGAAAGCATGTTGCAGTGGTAGGTGCAACCGGCGTTTTTGTTGCTTTGCAGGGGTTGCTATGGGAATTGCCGGTTCTGACGTCAGTAAGCAGGCGGCTGATATGATTCTCTTAGACGACAACTTCGCTTCTATAGTAACTGGTGTAGAAGAAGGTAACTTACGTTTTGCTTTTAAGCCGCTTTTGTCTCTATGAACTTCTCTGTTGACATTTCAATCAGTACCAATGTAATAATATTAGTAATAGTAATAATAATAATAATAATAACTTATTATTTTCGCCATACCGTGTGTATGCAATGCTATGATGCTGTTGCATGTGAGGGACCTTCCCAGATACTCCTGAGGATGGGACCTGGGGGATTACGTTTCCTATGGGTAATACCTGTCTTTTTTAACTCAGGACGTCTGATATTTGACAACCTGAAGAAGTCGATTGCATACACTCTGACGAGTAACATTCCGGAAATCTCTCCGTTTCTTATGTTCATAATGTGTGATGTTCCTCTTCCACTTGGGGTCATCACGATCCTCTGCATTGACCTTGGCACTGACCTTGTGCCCGCCATCTCGCTCGCCTACGAATCGGCTGAGAGTGACATCATGAAACGTATGCCGCGTGACCCTTTCCATGATAAGCTCGTCAACGACAGGTACGTATGGAGTTTACCGGAGTCTATGGCACATTGCGCTCGAAGAAGAAGAGGAGGAAGAAGAGGAGGAAGAAGAGGAAGAGATGGAAGGGAAGGAAAGGGAAGAAGAGGAAGAGAAGGAAGAGGAAGAGAAAGTAGAGGAAGAGGACGAAGACGAGGTAGAGAAAGAGGAAGAAGGCGAAGAAAAAGAAGAAGAAGAGGAAGAGGAGGAAGATGAGGAAAAGGAAGAGGAAGAAGAGGAAGAAAAGACAAAGGAGACGCAGGCTCTTATTCTAATCCGAGTGACGGCCATGTATGTATATGAAGTGTTAGCGATTTCATTTTGTAAGTTGGGTATCTATATATTTCTATTTACATAGCTCAAACGTTCTGTTGCTTCATAATATTTTTATTGTTTTCTTTTATAGCGTGAGTCGTTGTTTATCCTCCACTTCTTTTGGGGTAAAATTAACCTCGCGTAAACCCACGAGAACAAATTTGCCCGGGAAGCTTTTGGTCCATTCTACCAGAGAAAGACCTGTAGTTTCGTTTCCTCTTGCACCCGTTCCACATCTGTGGCATTTGCTGCCAGTTTCTTTGCGGAACATTTCTTTTTCCCTTATCTCGTTTCGTAAACAGTTGACTTATCTTGTTCAGCTGTCGTACTTTTGAGGTGAATTCGTAAAGTAAGATGAAATAATTGTTGGCTGTAGGCTGATTGGAATCTCCTATGGTCAGATCGGAATGATCCAGGCCTCTGGAGGATTCTTCACCTACTTTGTGATCATGGCGGAAAACGGCTTCCATCCGAAGCGACTGTTCGGACTTCGTAAGGATTGGGATTCAAAATCTGTCAGTGATCTGACGGATTCCTATGGCCAGGAATGGGTCAGTTTTCACCCCTTCTTCTATGGTTTGTGAAAACACATGTGGTCTGTTGTAATCGTAATCGTAAGCTTGAGATTTCTGCAGCGCCCAACGAAAGCTAAGTTGTAGGATCCAGCTTATTCACAGGTGCTGAGTTGAAACAGAATCGATAGGCAGGAAGAGTTAGGTTTCAGGTCAAGATCCAAGAGTCGGGCAGGCAGGCAGTCAGACGGCTGCGGTGGATGGTGTTTGGAATTGGCTCTGCGAGATAAATAAAGGGAAGAGTTCACGTTTGTGCTTAAGCCAAACAATCCTTAGAAACAGAGGACCACTGGCGCTTCTGATTGGTTTCTCTTGAAGCGGCGCTATACAAATTTCTAAATACAGTTACTATTATAATTACAACATTGTAGATAGGGGAGTGTAAACAACGTGCCCGTGTATATTTCATGGCTTATTTCAAAGATTTTAATCTTGGGGAAGCACGCTTCATACATGGGGACCTTTAATGGCGTGCTGCCCATTCAAACAGGCAACGGTGGTGAAGAATCTCACCCATTTATAAATTCATTGAAAAATGAGCAGGGTCGAGGCTAAACAGTCACTGTAGAAAAACATGTGCATTTATGTTTTCCCAGAGCACTCAGTAGGGCAATCACAATGACTTCAACAAAGAATCACCATCCTGACCTACTAAGTTTTCAGTAACTAGGTCAGGTGGGCGGAGCATCAAACCATCAACCAATGACAGAAGACTTTGAATGCATGTAAGGAAGTGAAAACCATAAGCATTTATGGTCGAATTGACATGTGATGGTTTATGCAATAGGCTGTTGTTTCTGTGTTGTTAGACATATGCACAGCGCAAGGTGCTCGAGTACACGTGTCACACGGCCTTCTTCATGTCGATCGTCATCGTTCAGTGGACGGATCTTATCATCTGTAAAACAAGACGCAACTCCGTCATTCACCAAGGCATGCTGTAAGTTCTCTATGCACAGCATCGCGCTCCATACTCTATAGAGACTGTGCGTGTGTTTTCGTTTCGCTGGACACTTGATTCATTCGGTAACTGGTATAATCTCGACTATTGTCTGACCTATCTTTCGAACTCACGGACCCTTCACCTCTTGCAATTTCTGCACAGGTCTTCCACTCAAAACTGAAAACATTCCTCTTTCACAAATCGTATACTGATTTTTCGTCTCCCCCTTATCTCACTTTCCGATTCAATTCCAAACACCATCCACCGTAGCCGTCTGACTGTCTGCCTGCCTGACTCATGGATCTTGACCTGGAACCGAACCCTTCCTGGCTGTTGATTTTGTTAACTGAGCGCCTGTGAATAAGCTGGTTCCCGCGACTTGGCTTTCGCTGGGCGCTGTAAATATCGTGAGTTTCCAATTACAATTAACTTTTTTAGATTGCACCTTTCCCGGGTATTTATTAAGAAGTGCTCCCAACTCAGCGGAGGCGGAAGAAAATAGTTCAGACCGATTTGACTTTCTGGATTTTGACCAAACTGTCCTTTCTGATCCAATCTATTGATTACAACAGCCTGTTATCGTGGAAGGATGGGAAACACCCGTTGTATTTCGTTTGTGGTCTTATTGATTGACAGGAATCATCATTTGACATTTGGATTGTTCTTCGAAACGGCCCTTGCAGCCTTCATGGCCTACACGCCAGGCTTTGACAAGGGTCTTCGAATGTATCCACTCAGGTAAGAAGGTTTATATGCCCTGCTGTTCAGCCAGACAGTGTATTTGCATTTTGTATTATGCAGTCTATATGGGCACGGTACAAAACCGTGCCGATTGGTTAGAGTGGTAAGCTTGTATGTAGGTCACAGTAGCCGATTGGATAGAGCGCTCGGCTTGTATTCAGGTCAGGGTAGCCGATTGGATAGAGTGCTCGGCTTGTAACCCGGGGGTAAGAGTTTGAGCCTCTTCCCTTTAGACGGTTACTGTGAAGGTACCTTGAACAAGTCCTTCACTCACAATTGCTCAGCACCATCGACGGATGCTTAGTCATTAGATAGCGGCGCTTAATAATTGTAGAAATAATAATACAGTCAGCTGTAGAAACATCCCACAGGCTTCGTTTGAGGTTGCAGGTTCTTTTGGAGAAGTACAGAAGTGGAGATTGTTAAATGTTTTTAGTTGGTCCTTGGCCTGAAATTGATCTCCTCTTGGATTCATTTCAAGGTGCATCACTTGACGAGATGAGTGCGTCAGAGTGCTTGGCATCTGTGCCGGTGAAAGTCCACAAACACTTGAACAAAGATGCTTAACTCTTTGCGGCTGTATTTTGTTTCGTTTGAGAGTAGTGCGTTCTTATTAAACCCAAAAATTGCACTAATTTATGAATTCACCTCAAAATTGCAGGTTTCTGGAAAAAGGCAGGTCATAAATTGCTTTCAAACGGAGATAGAAGAAAGAGCTAGTGGTAGTGAATTACATAGATGTGAACCGGTGTGTGGAAAGCCATGTAACCACATGTCTTTCTATGTTAAGTAAAGCTTCCATGTCCCATGAGGAACATAGCGGAGGCTCTCATTTCCTTCTGTTGAACCTTTGAGCCGGCAATGGACACATCCCAAGGTCCTGGCCACGGGACCAGTGCATCCCAGGACTTGCCGTTTACTTCCCAGCTTACGCCAGTAGCAAATTCTACCGCTTGGTGACAGAGGCACCGTGTGGGCAAACAACTTGCCTATGGTTGTTACTCGGAGTCGGACCCACAACCGCATGATTGTTGACCAAACGCATTACCGATGGACCACCGTGTCACAGGATGGGGGGGGGAGGAACAGAAGAAGCTTCTTACATTGTTGTGTTCTTGATCGTGTTTGTCTTCCAGGTGGACCTGGTGGTTGGCTCCGATGCCGTTCAGTGCCGCCATCTTCATCTACGACGAGACTCGTCGGTACATCTTACGTCGGGACCCCGGGGGCTGGATGGAGCGGGAGACCTACTACTAACCCCCTCCGCTACAAACCCCACATCTCACATCTCGTTCCCTCAGGACCAAACCTTCTCGGACCGACTTGCTCCTTCACAATCAGCATCCCTTACTACGTCCTACCCCGAAACACCTTTCTGGATTGTCCCACAGGCAAGGACGCACACCCTTCTCCCCGGCCCGTTCCCTGCAAGGGTGCACCATGTCTCATTTCCTTGTGTAGGAAATTGTCGGCCAATTGTATGGGTCACCCTGGCAGTGGGCCCTGCGGCGGAGTATCCGCTTTTTGACACTAACTTGCAATCAACCTTAGAGGCAGTACGAGTTTAGTGTTACTGCCGACACTCTTCGTAGTGTTTGAACTCCGTAGCGTTGTGTCTAATTCTTAGCCGTTCACGCACAAAACTTGTGGGATTTTGCGTGTTCCCCGATTTTTTCTGCACCGTCTGTTAGAGAGACGCATTTTCTGTTGGCGAAGAGGTTTTGAATTTTGTTCGTTGCTTGCAAAATTCTGCAACTCGGTTTCATACTTTCCCTAATTGCGGAAATTTTAGAAAGTCAAGATTTTTGTAACGTTTCTAACGATGTTTAGATCTTCAGTTTGTAAATTTTATGTTCAAATTTTATTTGAAGCTTATGTTCACGGTTGCAACTCAGTGTTGCTGCCTCAAGCAAGTGCAACAAAGCTGATTTGGATCCGTTGCAACTACGAACTGCGTCAGATCAAGTGATCTAGTGGGAGGATCTTAGGTCACGTGATCATGTGGGAAGATCTTAGATCACGTGATCATGTGGGAGGATCTTAGATCACGTGATTGACAAGCAGAATCTGGACATTCCAGTGCAATAAAACTTGTACACTTTTTGTTTGGAATATCGGTAGCGCGGTGTTATGTACTGGAGATTTGTTTGTGTTTCATTCTCGTTCTTTTAGCAAACATAGCCACACGTGTGTTTTGCATAAAAATTATGAGCTATAGGTTCAAAGTAGAATTTGTCAGCCGGTTTTGTTTCCAGTTTTGACCGGTTTTAACCAGTTTTCATTTCAGGCTTTGACCGTATTTGACTAGTTTGTAACTGGTTTTCGTTTCATGTGTGGTAAATACTCGTTTTAGTTTGTTGTTGAATGTCGTTTGGCTGTTCCATAAGTCTGTTTGAGTGTTGTATGCAATGTTAACACAAGACCTTCGTTGTGTGATCTTGAAAGCTCCTCGTTTTTATGTTCGTTGCGGTTGATATTTTGTGTAGTTTGTGCGTTTTTGGACTTGTTACATTTCGACTTCGCCATGTTGTTAAGCAAGCAAATATCGTCTTGTTGTTGCAGAATTCTCTGCCCTTCTGTTACCAAAGCCAAGTCATATTAAACCTCTCGGTACTTCTCTTTCAAATTCAAAAGCCCTGTCGTGTTGTTGAAAACACTGTCGTTTTAAACACAAGTCAACCTCGAACATCGAATATATAATACCTTTGACATGGCGTGAAAACGTTCTGCCACATTCTGAATGAAACCTATTTGTCCTCTTTTATTCCAAACCTCTCGCACTTCTTGTGGAAGCTCGACTGTGTTCTGGGCGCAAAACATATGCCCAGTTTCACCCACTTTTAGGCTTTCCATAGCAGGAACTGCTGGTAAACCATGAAGTGCTCGTGTGAGTGCAGGGAAGACGACAGCTCCCCTAGCGTCAACTTTCATCTTGCGAAGTCGTCAGATATTGGCAACGTTATTACGACGCGTCTTCGTTCCAGCCATTTGGAATTTATGGTCACGATTATGATGATAAGAATGATGATGATTGTAGTTGTGGTGTTGGTCATAACTGTAGTTGTGCCACTGCAGCTCATTAATGGGCTTGGCGAAGATGTTGCTTTTGTAATTTTTGAATGGCTCCCCGTTTCTCGGTTAGCGCAGACACCGTTGTTACGTGCTTTGGCGTTCATGTAATGATTAGCGGGATTCTTTGTGATCTCTTTGGTAACATAACATAAGGAGGGTTTCAAGTGATTCAGAAGACATGTGATATGTGTTAGGACCATTGCAAATGAACCGGAAATTCTTAATAGTGAACATTCTTCTTTCACAGATCCTATCCTGATATCCCTCTCGTTCCGCTCCAATCCCGAACATCACCCACCGTAGCCACCACGCTGACTTTGCCTGACTTGGATCTTGACCTGGAACCGAACACGTTTGCCTGTCGTTTTGTTTTGACTGAGCGCCTGTGAATAAGCTGGTCCCCATGACGTGGGTTTTGTTGGGCGCTATAGAAATCTCGGGATTACGATTACCATTACTTCCTAGCTACTTCTTAAAGACTGTGATAGTGTCCGCTGAGACAGACTCATACAGTACTGTCATCCAAACCATCCCACAAGTCTACAACTCTTGCTCTTGAAAACCTCTGCCCTAGTCCTTTCGGTTTCTTAAACAAACCTGTGGCCTCGAGTCGTCTTGTTTGGTACTAATTCAAAGAACCTCTGCTACTGCACGCCTCCTTTCCAGTGACAATTTTATAAGCTTCAAAAAACATCTCTGCCCTGCTCCTCATTCTCTGTACTGTTGTTAGCTCACACCTTTTCAACCTGCCTTCGTAGCTTGTACCTCTGTAATCACGAATCCGTGTGACTTGAGACACTGATGTAAATTAACCGAAGAAAGCGAAAGGAACATTAAACCAGAAATTCTTCAGTGCAGGAGCTGTCGACTTGTTTGGGTGATAGTACTGTCTCATTGGATGCTATTGCAATCCTTAAGAAGAAGCTGCAGGGGATTGACTATTAAACATCCTGGTTATGTTGCAGTGGTACTAACACAGATTGCTTGGTTCTTCTGAATCACTTAAAACCCTTGTTATGTTGTGTTGTTTTGTTAGCTCTCCCCTTTGCACTTTCTCCAGTTGTTCTCTATCGTATTTCTGGTGTGGATTCCATAATCGGGAGAAATTTCACTGTTGAGTTTCATGAAGTGCATTGGTTTTACAACAAATTTAGTCTTCTAAGCCACATAAAAGCCAGTTTATGTTATATTTTGTATTTTTTATGCTGTCTTACATGTTACATTATTTTAGCAGTGCATTGATGTACCGTTCAACCTACTGTTAGTGACAGCAGTGGCTGATTTAACTATAGGCATAGGGGTGGTTCGCTCCATCCGCCCCTCTTGGTTATACGCCGTCGCCCTTCAGACCAGACCCGCACATGTTGGACTGCCAGAATGTGGCGCCTCTCTGGAAATGGTCTTCCCCGCGCAAGCAATCATGGAGCCGCCAATGAATGATAGTATTTTTGTTGTTAAGAAAATTTTGTTAAATGCGCAAAAATCACAGAGCAGTGTGTATTTAAGGTCATTGTTGGACTTTGCAACGTTTTGTTACTTGATAGTATTAATTATTGTTAATTTTCTAAAAAATTTCACCAAGTTAAATAGCTGTGCGTACTTACTTAATGTGCGGTCAGCCAGAGGCCTCTTACTTACTTACGGCGCTGTTTTGTCTGTGCCTCGGCTGAAACTTCTTTTGTTGAATTCGGTTACTGCCTTCATATGGCGCCATCTAGGGAATTTCATATGTGTTTCGCTTGTTGTTGCATTCACTGGAGGGCGCTGGTGTTATGTAGACCTTCGGTTGTGTGGCCACAGTATGTTTCCAAATTCCAGTCAGTTGGATTTTCAGTGGAAGATTATTCCAGAGGGAGTTATTTTCCCAGTCAGTGTGCCCCTGTTCACATACATCCCCTAAACGACAGTTTGCAGCACACTAATACTTCTACCCCATGGGCACTTGATGCGCCTTGTATCAAAGCATGAAAACTTTTGTCAAGGCGGCTGGGAGCACTGTGTAGATATCTTGAAGAGACGCTATATAAATTTGCTGAATTAATTGCTGTGGTGGAGTGGAATGGGGAAAATACTGGAAGGGGAAGCAGCGATTGAGGGATGGCAGCCAACCCCATGGAGTCACGTCCAGAATACGGCAATTAAAAGGGTCTTGTACGTGTATTTGAATTTACTTTGGAGACTGCGTGTACTATCTTAATACGACAAGTGAGTGATGTCCCTTCTGCACTTAGTGTTTGCTTTCTGAGGCGCTTCCTTTTAAAAATTAAGCATTCAGCAGCTTATCGGATGCTCTCGGTTTAATTTTCCGATGTCATCTCAGCCTTTCCATGGAAGAGTTACGCGAAACAATCATCGATTGTCTTCGTTCTTCTGCAGTAATTGGCTCTAATTGGATCCATTTCGATTCTCAGCTAAATCACATTCGCCTTTAAGGAGTTGATTAGAGACTCTTATTTAAATAATCAGCTGCATGTGGAGGCTTCTGTCGCTGGTCTTCTGGCAGCGGGACTTGGTTCTTGACATATCAACTTTGGACAGTCCCACAGACTTGACGCAGCATTTGTGAATAAACTGGTGCCATGCGATTAGTTTTAAGTAGCGCTTTACGATTACGAATGGGTGAGTTTGCTAGTGAGATTGATCACTGCGTTTGTAGCTGCCTTATCGCTTCAACGTGGTGTTTTTTGGGTTAAAATGGGGTGCTGCAAATATCAAAAATGAAAAGTAATGTTCTGTCAGGTATTTCATTTAAGGCGTTCATTGATTTGCATGTGCAGTTTCTTCTGTTCTTCTGCTTTATTTTATATCTTCCTCACCTGTTCACTGTAAATTATTTATTTGAGTTTTCTCATTTTTAAGATTTCCCTCTTTTCTTTTAGCCAGAGGAATCTTTTATCACTCCATAGCTCCTGCAACATCAATCGCTCATATACTATGCGCATATTTTTCTTGTGAGGCCTTCTTTTGCAAGCTTTATGCCCATAGCTGTCAAATCCTCATGAGATTCATTAGCAGCAGTTGCGATATTTTTTCGTTCGTATTGTTATCCGATAAACAGCCTTTTCTGTCGCCCTGCTTCCCCGAACGAAATTATTAGCGAATCATCTGCGAACGTAAATTAAAGGTTATTTTCTTGCAGTCCTTTTTAACGGCTTTCTTACGAGCGGTTTCCAAGACCGGCTGATTCTCGTGTGTGCAAATGACACGTAATAATCGTCATCAGTTGTAAGTATTATTGCTTTCTGCCGTCAGCGAAGCCTTTGTGAACAGTAAAGCTTTGCTTTGCAAGCTGCTTTATTGGCCATTTTGGAATAATCGGAAATGCGACGTTATTGGCGTGATTTTTCAGCAGCTTCCACTGACCGTAAGTCGGTCTGGGGATGGCCAGCGTTGCTTGCGGCGGGTACTTACATGCCGTGTGTTCCAGCTGTATTGGACTGGTTTTGTGAAGCCGTTGTGGATTGCAGGAATTAGAAAGCGTGTTGAAACTGTGCATGGCAAAGGAGTTGTAAAAAAGGGAGAAGAAGTTTTATGACCTGTGCAAAAATTACAGTACCAGTTCAGGGGTGGCATAGGGAGGTAATTCAGTGGAGTGTTCTTCTGTAAGTCAAAGATTGGTTCCGATAAGAAACTAATTAGTGTTTGGATACATAGGTGTTTAGAAACAGCCGCACAATTGAATGGATTGCCAGTTTTGGTCGTGGAATCAAAACGGAAATGAGGAAATAGTGTTCATGCCAGTTATTGTTTTCAGGTTCATTTTGCGTTTTAAATGCAAGTCTTGCAGTTACACAGCTCTGCGCAATGTTGCATCAGCACATCCAGCTTGTTCACTGGCAAACATATTTCCCGAGGGATTGTGCATAACCTCAGTGGCAAGTCAGATCCCCCAGACCTGTTTGGTTGGGCCGTTTTCAGTGGCAGGTTGGTATCCACCAAGGTTAATTCAAGAACAATCTAAACGTTGGCTAGATACCTTTAGTTTCTTATCACTAATGTGTTTGTCTCTCATCTTTTTATTTGTGGTTTAAATCCCTTTGCATAATGTTAAATTACGCTTTGTTGTTGAGCCTTGAAACCAAAAAGGAAAAGCTGCAAGCCCTAAGAAAAAGTTGCAAGCCATAATAGAAAGTTGAAACCCCTAAGAAAACGTTATCAAGTCATGCATTGTGGTTGTGTTTTCGCTTCACGAAAATACCGTTCAACACTGGGACTAAGCCTCTGATAACTAAAGAGGCGTGTGACAAATGAACAGATATCTTGCATTACCTGTGTTTTGTGTTGTGTATCGAAGATGTAAACTCGATTACGATTGACGACTTATTGTCTCTAGCAGTTCATTTTCATCTTGAATACTTTTCGGTTTGTTCGACGTTACCTACTTAGAAATCGGCCATCCGCCGTTTGCTGTTTATTTCTATGCTTGTGTCGAAAAGCTCTGGCGTTTATCTGGAAATTTTGTTGTAACTATTTATTTGACGGTTTGTACAAAAACGTTTCTTGTACATAGAAGTCTTAGCGTCGGTGTTCTTCGCTCGCTTGCGAATAGAATTTTCCGTTTTCTTTGCTTTCATCTTCAGAGGCAAACTAGTGTTTTGATTTGTGATGTTCGTAACTCGGTACCTCCATGTGATGTTAGACTTAGCATTCTTACGAACCGCATTAGTCATATGCACGTTACAAGACTTGTGGTGGGTAACAGAAGGCATAGAGAAAAGGGCATAGTTTGAAGCAATTGGCTGCCAAAATTTATATTGAAAACCGACTTACAACCTGCTACTTTTAAGCATTCAATGTTCACTGTATTTTGATAAGCCCATTTTCAACATCAGTTGCAATGCTTTGCTTGTCTAAGCTGTGGCGATCTTACATTAATTGCATTTTGATGAGCTCCATTTTCAATACTGGTTGCTCAGAACTTGCATGGTGCAAAGGATGGTGAAGTTACGCCAAACAAAGATGCTTCCAAATGATAACTGCAGAATGTTGGACGTTTTGGGTTGATCCACCCACGAGTTGCATAATCGAAGAAGTAGTGTATGGAGCACGGACTCCATAAAACGTTTAGTAAAGCGTAGTGTTTTCCAAAGACGTTCTTGCACTTTATTCAAAAGGCACTCGCTTATCAGGTAGATCGTTCTCTGTAACAACATTAGAATCTATTCTGCTTGGTTTGACTTGTTTGGAGAATGTTGAGACTCCACGAAACTCAGTGTTTTTTATCCATTTGATTTTTTAGTGTTACAGTAGGTTGTAACTTAAAAATAAACTGATTGCTGACAGTTCTTTTGTTGCAGTTTCTTTTCCAGTCAACAGACTATTCTTTCGATTTTGTCTTCTTGTCAACTGACTGTATTCCTTTCGCAGCTAATGAGGTCACTGCCGAGGCATATTTGGTTAATTCCAAAACCAATTAAAATACTCGAGGAGCTAAGTGTCCTTCAAGCCAAGTGTACTTCCGTAAGTTTATTTCACTCCTAAGCAGTCGCGGATCCAGGATTGCTTGCATGGAGGGACAAGGGCATTTCCAGAGAGGCGCCACATTCTGGCAGTCCACCATGTACGGGTGTGGTCTGAGGGGCGCCGACATATAACAGAGGGCCGCCGGGGGGAGCGAACAGCCCTCCTAAGGCTGTATCACCGGAATAATTTGCTGTGGGGCGTTCGCCTGACCGACGCGAATTTGGCCATGTACGGATCGGTGGATAGACTACCACCCTGAAGACTTTGACTCGCCGTAGCAATATAAGCCTATCGTGATATTCCGGTCGCAAGTGGCTTAAAACACCGAAGAGATTTGAATCTCGGGCTAGCACGGTCCGTACACGGGGACCTTAAATGGCGTGGCGACCATTCAAACGGGCAGCGGTGGTGAAGAATCTCGCCCGATTAATTAATTGAAAAATGAGAAGGGTCGAGGCCATACGGTCTCTATAGAAAAACGTCTACATTTAAACTGTTTTTACGCAAGCGGGTAATTTTATATCAGCCGGGAGCAGAGGGAATGGAGGATGAATGTAGCAATGAAAGTGATCCCAACATCGTCAATAACGGCACAGATTTCGAAACCTATTGCAAGGAACAAGTCCGAAACGCGAACTTGGATGCAAAATGCCTCTGAATGGACGAAAATAATCGAGCAAACACGACAGAAATAACGAGATCGACAATCGAATTTCGATAAAATGGCCGTCTGTCACGTGACAACGGGCAGCCAACCAGCGAGTCCGGCCAGCCTTGCTGTGATTCAATTGCTTTTTCTGAGGACACTCTAGACTTTTTGGCATCTGCGTATTGGCCTGACGGTCTTGTAACTCGATCACAGCTCGCGTAAACGGTTATTCTAACATTTCGCTCTCAGAATATTGGCAACTCTCGGCAAACGTCCGCTCTGCCGATCTTAAACACATCCCACCCTAACAGCTCCTATCCCCCTTCTCTCCCTGGTCTTCTGGAAGCCGGACTTGGTTCACGACATGGCATCTTTGAACAACCCCACTGACTTGACGCAGCGCTCGTGAATAAGCTGGTGCCCTGCGCTTAGCTTTAAGTAGCGCTTTAAGGAGGGGCACGGTAGCCTATTGGAGTGAGTGCTCGACTTGTAACGCGGAGAGTATGGAATCGAAACTCCCTGAGACGGTTACTGTGTAAGGACCTTGAGCAAGTCCTTCACTCCCAATTGCTCGGCGCCATCGATTGATGCTGTCATTAGACAGTGGCGCCTAATAAATGCAGAAACAATTTAGCGTTTACGATTACGAACTGGTGCGTCGTGACTGTGCATCAGCCAAAGGTTCTTTGGCGTCTACGATGTGTCTGCTAGTCGTGGCTGCAGTGTGGCCAGTTTTAATCTTACCAAAGCATCTCTTGATCACGAACTGGATGTTCAGATTTGACGCTAAGGTCGTACAGCGTGTAAATATTCATGCAGCGTCCTCAGTAAGAAGCTCTCGAAGACAATGACAGATTTAGGAGTTTAGAAGGGGAGACAATGGTCTTGTCATGTCTTGTCTTGAACCGCCCTCGAGCTGAAAATGATAATTCAATGGGCAGTTCAGTGAGGCAATGGGCGAACACGAATTTCTTGATGAACTCATCTTCAGCTATGCAGTTTGTCTAGAGTTTTTCGTTTCCCAGATTTTGTCGACATTCCCAGATTTTGATAACATTTTTGATTTCCAAGATATTATTAACATTCCCAGAGTTTTAAATATTTTCAGATTTTGTCAACCTTCTAGATTGTGTTAAATATTTTTAGTGTCCCAGATGTTGTCTGTCTGTCTGTCCGTCTGTCAGTCTGTCTGTGACGGACTCGCATATGACGCTATATATTTCGCTACGCTGTCGCTACTCGTAATCTCATTCGCCGATGCCTCTGCACGTTCCTTTTCCTTTTGATAAATCGAGGGCGGTCAAGGGTTAATTGTCGTTTGACCCGGAAGCGAATGTAGACGGTGACTATGCTGTCATTTCATGATCGATCAGAATAAGTCGGGAATGGGTGGGTTGGTGGGGAGATGGGCAGGGAGAACCAATCGAACCCTTCAATCTTACCCTCGGGCTGCTGGGGTTGATTGTCAACAGGGCGTTGCAACATCGTATTAGCCGGTGAGCTATGGGGCTTATGACCAGGCTCTGACCAGGAGGCCTGCTATCGATGCATTAGAGGATGAAAACGGTTGTTTTATGCTGAGGCAGAAGCAGGAGCAGGAGGAGAAGGAACAGGAAGAAATTGTCGATGACGATGACGACGACTACGACGATCAATAGAGAAACTGAAGAAAAAGAAGAAGACGAAGAAGAAAGAGAAGAAGATGAAGAAGAAGAAGAAGAAGAAGAAGAAGAAGAAGAAGAAGAAGAAGAAGGAAGAAGAGGAGGGGAAGGAGGAGGAGGATACGACGAAGACAAAGGAGATGATGATGATGATGATGATGTATGATGATGATGATGATGTGATGATGATGATGATGACGACGATGATGATGAAAGAACGAAAGAAGGAAGGAAGGAAAGAATTTCAGCAAGTAAAAAGAAGCAAAATAAAAGAAAGGAAGAGGCGCACCCAAGAGAAGATACACCGTGTATGGAAATTTCTTCCGACCTAGTCGACCCCCTCTTTGGTTAAGGTCATGACCTCGTGACCCCATTGGCTCTGCTGCGTTTTTTTGACATCGTGATGGCCCAAGAGACGCCATGCAGGAGCTTCCTAGGGACTTCAGCAATCAGCAGCTCATTACGAATTCCAATGCATATATAAACTTTAAAGAAGCAGAGGAAGAAGAGGAAGAAGCAGAGGAGGAGGAAGAGGAAGCGAAAAGATAAAACAAATTATTCAGTTAATAATGAAAAGAATAAAATTTACAAATTCACGACCTGCTTGATAACGAGAGTCTGCGCATAACGTCATCAAAAGTATCGACGAATCACAAGGAATTGTGTCGGTGGCAGAACCAATCATCTGTCGTTGAATTAGGTCAATATTCGATAATAAGTTCAAATATGCACGACTCAACAGAATTGCAGATTTTCAACGGTTGCGCTGATAGTAAGTCTTTCAGGACGACCGGTTTAATTCAGAAATGCGAAGTAATTATGCAAGCACTAATTAATTAAGCAATTTATATCTCAAAGGCAATATCTGATAATAAAATCTAACGTCTTACGGATTTCGACGTTTATCGACACGGCCGCCATCTTTGCTCTGTTCTGGCTTGTCATCGACTTAGCGGAAGCGGCTGTCCATAAGCATTTCGCAACGGCTGAGCGTTGTCTTTCGCTGTCGTTCAGGTGGAATGAGTCTGGCAGCCTAGCGGTCTCAGCTGGATGCGATTAAAGGGGAAAGAGAGGAACGAACTATTCCATTTGTTCAGACTTGCTTTAAAATGAAGATGACCTCTCCTTAAATACTTCTCAAATACTAAAGAGCCATCTTTGTGCTGATGTGCCAGGAAAATTCAGTCAAACATTCAATCACTCACTCAGTTAATTCATTTACACAATCAATTTAATCAATCCCGTCAATCAGCTAATCAAATCAACCAAACCACTCAATCAATTCATTTACTCAATCAATCAATCCATTTAATCAATCGATCAAATCAATCATTCCGATCAATCAGTCGATTATATCAATCAATCCATTTAAACAGTCAACCAATCAGTCAGTCAATCAATCAAACTATGCTCCATTAACTATGCGTTTCCAACATTCGCAGTTGCCCTCCTGCCAACGGGTCTTCTACCGCCATCTACACATCGTACCCTCGTCCTCAACTGCTTCAGCGTAAGGCATCCTCTTTGACTGCCACCATCACCAGCCTACAGCTCCGTCGTTTCCGTTTTCAGTCCATTAACAATCCTCCGCGAACTGTTCTCCAAGAACACCCGACTGACGTGTCCCCCAGCGCCTCTTCCGGACCCCCCGTCCTCGCTCCCCGGTCGGCAGAGGCTCCGGAAGGTTTCCCTGAACTGCCTGCTCATCCCGCAGTAGATGAAGAAGTTCATCGGATACGTGAAGAGGATACAGCAGTTGATGAGCAGGGATGCGACGCTGTTGGAGTAACTGTCCGTCAGGGTGATGTCGAAAGTATTATCCAGTATCAGTAGCACGAAGAAGATCGCTAGGGGGAACTCGACGATGAGAAAGACGCCGACAACTGCGATCAGCATCAGCGTCGTCGAGTTACTCTCCGCCAGGCGGCGGCACTCCGACTTCCGGTTCTGTCGGAGAAGAAGGCGCCTCCTGGCGTGGGCCGTCTGCAACGCATGAATGAGCAGAGCATTCAGGAGAACGAGAACTACACACGGTACGATGTGGATGAAGATAACGCGGAAACAGTAGTACGTGTTGAAGTAAGTGTTCTCGTTTCGCGCCACCAACGGCACCAACTCCGTCTGACACCCAGTCACGTTCCGGGTGGGATCCAACTTCGACTGGACCTCGATCGGGGCGTAGCTGGACTCAAAGAACCGACTGACCTGCGACAGGAGCGCCGCCAAGTGGATGACGACCGTTGCGCGAACTACGTTGTACCCAGTGCACCAACGCTTAGCGGTCACCGCGTGGCAGACGGTGATGTAGCGTTGAAAGGCCAGGGCTACCGTCAACCAGATCGACGCCGTGTGGAAGACGGTGGGCAGGAAATCAGTAAGTACGTCGTAGGCGAGGCACCAGCTGCAGGACTCGAAGTCGCGGTAGTACCCAAGTACGAAGAAGTAGATGTAACAGGGAGTGGGACAGACCCCGGTCATTGTAGTCGACACGGCCATTGCGACGAGGAGTAGGTTCGTCGGGCTACGCATGTTGCGCCGTAGCAGTACCAAGCAGACGAGAAAGTTAGTTACGATCGTGAACAGTACCAGTACCGTTGCCAGGTAACCGCTGATCGGTACCGTAAGGAAGTTCACTTCCGGTGTGAAGATCCGACGCGAGCGCGGCCACGGCTCGACGTCATTTCCGGTTATGGCGGCAGAGCACTCCGTCTGATTGGCAGCCATCGATGGGCAGAGGGTCGCTCGCGAAGGCATTGCTCGAGTTCCGGAAGTGGTCAGGCGAAGAGCGACGACATACTTCCGGTGAATGACGAGTCACTTCCGGTTTCGAGCTCGGGTTTGCGGTTCTCACTTCCGGTCTGAAATGAAGCGGATTGAAAGTGACGGACGATAGACCCGGTTGAAGCGAGCAAGAAATGTTAGCCAATCGAAGGAATTCCTGATCACACTGGGCCAACATGGCGGACATCTTTCCTCTCTCGTTACTTCTCCTCCTCTCCTTTCTTCTCATTTCCTCTCCTTTCCTTTCATGTCCTGTCCTCCTATCCTATCCTCTCTTGTTCTAAGATATGTTTTCCTCTCCTCTTGTCTCCTTCCCCTCCCCTCCCTCCCCTCGCCTCTCCTCTCCTATACTATACTATCCTATACTATCCTATACCATACTATCCTATACTATCCTATACCATACTATCCTATACTACCCTATCCTATACTATCCTATACTATAATACAATACAATACAACTTATATTTATAATGCGCCTTAATAAAACAATGTCTTACTCAAGGGACGCGTTACAACATAATAATTAGTTATAGTACTGAGAGAATAAATGAGTCTTAAGTTTTAATCCTATCCTATACTATCCTCTCCTATACTATCCTGTACTATCCTATACTATCCTATCCTTATCCCTTAGCTTTTCATCTTCTTTCCTCTCCCATCCTTTTCTCTCCTCTCCTCTTCTGTCTTCTCTCCTTCTTCTATAGTCTTCTCTCCTCTTGCCCTATCCTCCTTCCTACCCCAACCCTCCACTCTCTCCCTCCCCTCTCTCCTCTTCACCGAGCTTACCATAAATAGCTATTATTCCAATTTCTTCTTGTTCTTCCTAATTGCGTCTAACTCTATTTAACCCTACTTCTACGAAGCCATCACCCTCCCTTCCTCCTTCCCCTCCCCTCTCTCCTCTTCACCAAGCTTACCATAAATAGCTATTACTCCAATTACTTCTGGCTTTTCCTAATTGCGCCTAATTGTATTTAACCCTACTTCTACCAAGCCACTAAGTACGTCATCATTAACCCTTTCTGACTGTAAATTGCCCTTAATGACTGAGTTATTCCTGTCCGTCGGACGGGTCTTTAACCGTCGCTGGCCGCAACGACCGTCTGCTTGACTTCTTAAGGGCGCGGATTAATAGAAAGAGAGCGACAGAATGATACTAAGTGGCGTTCGTCTGATCGACAAAAATGTTTCTCAAACAAAATTCCACTTTCCACAAACAGAATTTCCGTAACAACACTCCATATGCACGTTGCTTTGCAGCCTCACTATTTCTTAGTTAAGAGAGAGACAGACAGACAGACAGACAGACAGACAGACTGACTGACAGACAGACTGACTGACAGACAGACAGACTGACTGACTGACAGACTGACAGACAGACAGACAGACAATGTCTATACTTTCGTCATGGGCATCGACTCCCCATCCTCTTTCCAAATTCCTTTACTCTCCCCAAAAGGCATCGACTATTTCTGTTTTCATTTACCCCAAAATCCCTGCCTTCTTCGAACAGTCGACAGAGGGCCACACAGCGCGCGCCCAGATAAACCGAATCGGTTTATGTGATCCCTCTAAGCGAATAAATTCGGCAGAAATGAGTCATAAAATTCTCGGGAAAGCAGCTTTGAGCAGTTTATCGCTGCCGGCGCCCGAAGGATGGCGGGAGATTTATGAGACCCCGGCGGAGAAAATGGGAGATAAATCCGTCTGCTTGTGTGTAATTCGGTTCACGCGTTAATGTATTTATAGGTGTGTATTAGTGTGTTTGAGTGAGTGCCCATGCATGTGAATGCATGTTTAAGTGTGTGTTTTATATGTGCGTATGTATACGTCTATTTGTAGACAAACAAACAAACAGGCAGAGAAACAGACAGACAGAGAGACAGACAGACAGAAAATATAGCAAATGAAACTGCAGGATGTTGTTTCCTGTTGTCAGTTCTCTGCGATTTCTGTCACTTTTCGTCGCACACCCTTTTTTAGGTATAAAATAATTGACAAAATTAATAGAAAACTCGTCTTTTTGTGCCAGCGTAACTACGCGCCATTGCCTTCACTGGGGTGGTGCCAGTCCCAAGTCTGAGATAAAGGAGGGGGCGAAGCTAATAACCTTCGTTATACACAGCGTTGATAGTCAGAAATAATACATTCACAACTGACGTTAGAATTTCGTTCATCATCTCAGAAAAACCCAGGTAAACAGCGTCGTTGAACAGTAACTGCTACTCAATCGGTCAAGTTTAGTTGACAGCAGAATGGATTGTAAGGTTCTGTCGACAACAGGGCCTGGATGTCGCAAGATGTCGTTCGATGCTTGAAACTACGAGCAATATTCGGCTCTGTTTTTAGACACCTTAATATCAGTTATTTTTGACGCTATATAAGAATCTTTCTCGATTAAATGATAATGACTGCTTCTGTAATTGGAAAATTCAAAATGGACGACAATGACAAGGACAATTACGACACAAGGAGTGACCCAGAATCAAATGTTGACAATGAAGTAGAACTTGAAAATAAGACATACTCGGAAACTACAACTGAAACACGAAAACAGGTGACGAAAGAACTTACAAAATGTAGTTAGTTTTACAGAGGCGGAGTCACGCGTTTGTTTGGGGAGGTGGGCGAAATTGTATTGGAGGGAATTCATCACTTAGGGGGCGTGACACTGTCTAGTCATGCTAAGTCGTTGTGAATAATAATTGTCGATACATAAACTATACCTTATGTGAAAACGTTACGCTCTGTTCATGTCCTGCTGATACATAATACCTGTTCATTGAACATCAGTATGAAACTACGGAGTAGTATGGCAAACTACGATTTATCTTATGTTATATTTGTATACTGTATAAAATTCCTTCACATATACTTAGATAGTAATTGAAATTGCAGTCCACTGATGTTAGTTATTTGTGTAGTTTAAAGAGCAATTGTGTTAACTAGCTGTATAGTCTAATGTGCAGCAAGATGTCATTAAACGCTTGCGACTATGAACAATATTCGGCTCTATTTAGACACCTTTATATCGTTTCTTACCGAAGCTATATATTCATCTTTATCGTCAAATTTAGTTACTAAATGAATAAAATTCATAGTGGTATCTGCCTCATTAACTCAGCTATTGCAGTATTTGGGTGGTGCCAGTCCCAAGCCTGGATAAAGGAGGAGGGCGACGTCAACGGCCTTTGATGCCATAAGATGTTTTTAAACAGTGGAACTAATAATTCAGTCGATGGAGCATTGTATTAAATACTGTGAACAAGTAGACACCTTTAAAAAGCTTCCATCATAAGCTATATATGTCCTTCAATCGCGTTCAGTTTCACTGAAAGTACAGGGTTGCTCTTCGGAGTTTATCAGTATAAGCCTTGTAAGGTAAGGTGACGTCACGACCATGACAGCCACAAGATGTCGTTAACAGTGAAGTACTACTAATCGCTAGTGTAACTAATTCGGAGGCTTGACAGGCGATTAAGATCATCATGAAAAGCAGTGATCACGAGGAAGACAAAACCAAGCCAAAAAACAAAGGTAAAAATTTAGCAAAACAAGCAGCTTAAGTAAGTAAGCAGCCATTATTTATATCTGATATGCACGCAGGCATTGGAGCGTTTAGACTGATAACATACATATTTTTTCAAGAGATAACAACATGGGTAAATAATCGTAATCGTAATTCCGAGATTTCTACACCGCCCAACGAAAGCAGCGCCTCGGGGACCAGCTTATTCGCAGGCGCTCAGTCAAAACAAAATCGATAGACAAAAAGGGTTTAGTTCCAGGTCAAGATCCAAAAGTCAAGCCGAGAGACAGCGTGGCAGCTATGGGGTGGTGGTGTTTGGGGCTGGAGAGCAGAGGCGCTTCGGAAACACAAGACATAAAGGTGTCTAACGAGAGTCGAATATTTGATTATTTAGGGCAGAAGATAAACCACAGTCATAGGGATTCGAAACCTGCGCCTGGACCAAACGGTCTCACTACTCCTCTGATGGGCCATCCAGGGACTACATCTTTTGTCTGAATCTCCAAAAGAAACCTTAATCGTGATGCCAGCAAGAGTAGCCTTTGCATCTGATATCAATTTTTCTTTCGTCGATTGCCACAAATGGACGAAGAAGCGACGAATGAATGACGAGCAGATAAAAATGAATGACCGGAAAGAGGCTTACTGTAGTTATCTGAAACCTAACGAAACATCAGTGAATACAGATATCAAATACAAGGCAGGCAGGCAGGCAGGCAGGCAGGCAGGCAGGCAGGCAGGCAGGCAGGCAGGCAGGCAGGCAGGCAGGCAGGCAGGCAGGCAGGCAGGCAGGCAGGCAGGCAGGCAGGCAGGCAGGCAGGCAGGCAGGCAGGCAGGCAGGCAGGCAGGCAGGCAGGCAGGCAGGCAGGCAGGCAGGCAGGCAGGCAGGCAGGCAGGCAGGCAGGCAGGCAGGCAGGCAGGCAGGCAGGCACAGTGAGATAGACAGAGGCACAGTGAGACAGACAGTGAGATAGACAGTCAGACAGACAGACTGACAGACAGACTGAGTGACTGACTGATTGACTTAACGGCGGTTGAAGTAGCGACAGACGAAGCGTGTAATTGTCGAGACAGACAGTCAGACAGACAGACAGACAGACAGACAGAGAGCCAGACCCAGAGACAGAGACAGAACGAGAGAGAGAGAGAGAGAGAGAGAGAGAGAGAGAGAGAGAGAGAGAGAGAGAGAGAGAGAGGGAGAGAGGCACAGTGAGACAGACAGACACACAATGAGGCAGACAGACAGACAAACACAGTGAGACAGACAGACACACAGTGAGATAGACAGTCAGACAGACAGACTGACAGACAGACTGAGTGACTGACTGACTGACTGACTGACTGAATGACTGTCACTCACACGTGGACAGACGGACGGACGGACGGACGGATACGACAACGCTATTTGAGAAGTTTTACGAGGCAATTCGACTCGAGGAAATATTACACGGACCGAATTTAACGCGGGACGGTTATTTTAGACACAGTCGCCTAAGTGCTTCCATCTATCGATGCGCTTTTGATTCACAGTTGGTCCCAGCTTTTTGTGGAATTAGATAGAAGGAAATGAATCGCTCTTGCTTAGTGGTAAGCAAAAGAAAGAAAGCCTATCATTGGCCTACTGTCATAATTTATGCCTCATTATCATTTCTTAGGCTTCTTATCATAATTTATGCCTCAATATATAATTATTTTAGGCGTGTTATCATAATTTATACCTCATTAACATTTCTTAGACGTGTTATCATAATTTATACCTCATTATCATTTCTTAGGCTTGTTATCATAATTTATGCCTCATTATATATTTTAGACGTGTTATCATAATTTATACCTCATTAACATTTCTTAGGCTTCTTATCATAATTTATGCATCATTATCATTTCTTAGGCGTGTTATCATAATTTATGCCTTATTATAATTTCCTAGGGTTATTATCAAAATCTATGCCATTAAACAATTCCCGCAATCTTTGCGTAAGCCTGTACAGTTCCCGCAATCAAAAACTGAAATCACTAATTCCAACCACCAGCAAACACCACCAAACAACCAAAATCATTAAATCCACCGAAACCATAAATTCATAAAACTATCAAACCCATTAGCTAACCCACCAAAAACCAACCGAAATATTATTCTCCTTCTCCTTCACCTTCTCCTTCTCCTTTTTCTTTTCCTTCTCCTTCTTCTCCACCTCCTTCTCCTCCTTCTCCTCCTTTTCCTCCTCCTCTTCCTCTTCTCCTTCTCCTCTTACTCCTCATCCCCTCCCCTTCTTCTTCTTCTTCTTCGCGTTCTTTCTTCTTATTCACGATGTAATCCCTCAGGTACAAGATAATAAATAAAGGAGCTATATCATGACATAGGATTGATCTACGAAAAGAGCAATATCAACATACATACATATATATATATATATAGTATAGTCTAGTGTAACTATACTTGATTTGAGTATTTGAGGGTCTAAATATATTTAAATAATATATGTACTAACGAAGTGTATTTACTAATCGCATTTCTCCTAATCTCAAAAATCCCCGGCACAAACGGGGCTTCGGAAAATGCGCGCCGTCGAGACTCCAGAGGACGCTGTGCATCTGAATGAGGCGGGAGTTTCCATGGCAACTAGGGGTGCATTGTCCCATGACGACCCCGTCTAACGGCGGTTGAAGTAGCGACAGACGAAGCGTGTAATTGTCGAGACAGACAGACAGACAGACAGACAGACAGACAGACAGACAGACAGACAGACAGACAGAAACAAAGCCAGAGACAGAACGAGAGAGAGAGAGAGAGAGAGAGAGAGAGAGAGAGAGAGAGAGAGAGCTAGTGAGAGAGAAAACGAGAGCGAGAGAATGAAGGAGGAAGAGAGACAGAAATAAATAGATGGATGGATGGATGGATATATATATATATATATATATATATATATATATATATATATATATATATATATAGAGAGAGAGAGAGAGAGAGAGAGAGATATATATATATATATATATATATATATATATATATAGAGAGAGAGAGAGAGAGAGAGAGAGAGAGAGATAACGAGAAAGAGAGAGAGAAAGAGAAGGAGAGAGAGAAACAGAGAGAGACAGACAGATACAGAGACAGAGAGATTGTGTAATTACCAGTCCTATTAAATGACTTTCTCAATATTTCCGTTGTCTCGATTTCTATTGGCAAGTGAAACCTCGACCAAATGAAGGGATAATTTTTCTCCGGTGGGTCATTTGCACAGCGACCAACAGTCGGAGTCATGTTCATCTGATAGAACGGATGATCCCTATTTTCAAGATCAGATAACAATTTATCCCTTTATTCCCGATACATGTCAATGTCGTGTCATTTTGAATATGATATTTCAATCTGGGAAAGGTCAGCGAGTTTTTCGTAGGGTGATTTTTTTATCAGCAAAACAATTTTTGAACCTACATTTTCGACTCATTGATTCCAGCTTAGTAATTTTAACTCACTGACTTAGGTCTTGACTCAGCAGTTTTGACTCAGTATTTTAGATTTAGTACTTCTGACTCGGTAATTTCCACTCGGTAATTCTCACACAATTTTTAATAATATTAATAAAAAAATAATGATGATGATGATGATGATGATAATAATAATAATAATAATAATAATAGTAAAAGTAATTGCAATAGTAATAATAATAACAATAATAATAATAACAACAATAATAACAATAATAATAATAATAATAATAATAATAATAATAATAATAATAATAATAATAATAATAATAATAATAATAGAGATAGCAGTAACAAGTAACTCACTGTTAAACAATACAATACAATACAGTCTTCAGACGCCTGCGAAACCCTGAGGGGGGAAGAGAGAGGAGCTCGAGTCGCAGATCTCGAGAGAAACGATGTACCTGGAGGCGAAAAAAAATAATGGTTGGACTGTAATTGTTAGGTGAGACGTAATATGTTTAGGGTTTCTGATGAACGAAATCTGAGGAAGTTACGTGCTTCTCAAATCAGGTCTTCACCATTAGTCTGCTCTTGTCCCCGACATCTAAATAAAGCACGATTTTCGGCGCGCCCTGTAAATGCCATAGACCGCAGACGCCTCGTTATAAGGTCGTTAAAGCCTGGATCTGAAATACAGCGCGTGACAGAAAAAATGGAGCTTCCATCAGAACTGATCCCTTTGCCCCAGAAATTGCCCGTGCAGTTTTCTTGTTGCCCTGTTGTTCTAGTATTACAGTATGTTGCCCTATTGGCAGTTTTACTGTTGTCCTATTACCATGTTGTCCTGCTATTTTATAGTCTTGTTTAGTCTGTTGTCCATCGCAACTCGCAAGAAACGGCCGTAAATATTTGTACGTCGGTAGATGGAGCCAGCGAAATTGCACTCATTACTTGAAAGCCGGTCAGAGTCAATAAGTCAAAGTTCATTGAATTAAGGCCAGGTCGGTGAATGGACCAGCTCACGCACAGACCCACACAGACACACACACACCAACATACACACACACACTCACACAAAGATAGTCTTTGCAACTGCTTACATCTTCCCTTGGCGACATAAGACCCGTTGTTAACTGTGTTTAATGATTTCTCAAATAGGTCGAAACAAGCTTAGCAAACACAAACACATACATGTAAACATACACGCACACACACAAACACACACAAACCCATACACTTACATATATACACACATACAAATGCACACACTTACATACACACAAACACATACACATACATACACATGCATACACACACATACACACACAAATACACATAAACGCAAGCGCACATCTGTCATAAAAAGCGAGGCTGCAAAGTAATTCCTTGCACAGCGTTTCTCGCAAAGTGGATGTTTGAGAGTTTTGTCGGCCAGACGTAGGCCACCTAGCGTCGTTCTCTCGCTTTCTCCTTATTATGTAGCGCCCTTAATAGGTCACCCCGACAATCAGGTGGTCAGTAGTGGTCAGTTTCTCTGCCCAGTCTTCTTTGCCTTAAACATGTTTTGGGTGTTCCTTCAGTTGTGTATCCCTGTATCTTTAACTGTCCTTTTGTATCTATAGAGATCTTTCTGTATCTATAAATGCCCTTTTGTATCTATAGATATTTTCCTGTATCTTTAAATGCCTTTTGTATCTATATATATCTTCTTGTATCTTTAAATGTCCTTTTTGTATCTGTAGATATCTTCCTGTATCTTTAAATGCCCTTTTGTATCTATATATATCTTCCTGTATCTTTAAATGTCCTTTTGTATTTATAGATATCTTCCTGAATCTTTAAATGCCCTTTTGTATCAATAGATATCTTCTTGTATCTTTACATGCCCTTTTGTATCTATAGATATCTTCCTGTACCTTTAAATGACCTTTTGTATCTATATGTATCTTCCTGTTTCTCTAGATGTCCTTTTGTATCTATAGATATCTTTCGGTATATCTAGATGTCTTTTCGGTATATCTAGATGTCTTTTTATATCTCTGGATGTCTTCCTATATCTTTAAATGTGCTTGTTATTTACAGATATCTTCCTGTATCTGTAGATGTCTGCCTGTATCGCTGAATGTCTGTCTCCGTTAATCGACTACTTCGTCGCTTCACGCCACCTAGCGGACGATGAAACTTTGCAAAACCTTTTAAAATTCCAGATGGCTTTCGCAGAAGCAACACCATCCACTAGTGACGTAATCTCATAAAACATTAGATTGGGTCATGTAAATATTGCAAGATGTTGATGTATGTCTCTTTGTATCACTAGATGTCTTTCTGTATCTTTATATGTCTTTCTGTATCTTTAGATGTCTTTCTGTATCTTTAGATGTCTTGCTGTATCTCTATACATCTCCCTGTATTTCTAGTTGTCTTCATATATCTCTAAATGTCTTCCTGTATCTCTGTATGTCTTCCTGTATCTCTAGATGTCTTTCTGTATATCGAGATGTCTTCCTATGTCTCTAGATGTCCCTCTGTATCCCTAGACGCATTACCTTTAATGCAATCTCACGCGATACGACTGAATCAGCATAAAGTAACCTTAGTCTCACGGAACTTGAGTGATTACAAAAAGAACAACGTAAGGTGTAAAACATACATAATGTAGCATCGCGCGACAAGAGGCGATTGATGAGACACATTACAATATAAGAAAACATTCGTGATCTTGATTAGAAAACAGGATAGAACCCCAACCGAGCAGCAGACGAAAAAAACCATATTCTCCAGGAGGTCAGCAGCAAGCGATGCTAGTAGCATTGCTAGCAGTCAGGCGACATCGTCAGCTATTGCTTCGCAGTCTTTTGGCAGGAATGCGGTTCTCATTTGGTTTTTGGGTCCGTCAAGACTACGGCTATTAGGAACATTACTTTAAGTGGAACGGACTATGTCATCAGGGCGCCGAAATCAGCTGTCAGGGTGAATTCCGGACACTGACAGATTGGCAGATGCTTAGTCTCTTCCTGGCAGGATTTCCAGAAAATTCCGAACGTGACAGAGGTGGCGTGTAGCAGATGTTGACAGTCGAAGGATCGATCGAAGAAAGGAAGGACGGGATAACATCGGTTACCTAGGAATCAGGCGGACAGACAGAGAGAAAGACAGACGGACAGACATCTAGAAGGACAGACAGGGAGCAAAACAGACGGACAGACATCTAGAAGGACAGACAGGGAGCAAAACAGACGGACAGACATCTAGAAGGACAGACAGGGAGCAAAACAGACGGACAGACATCTAGAAGGACAGACAGAGTGAAAGACAGACGGACAGACATCTAGAAGGACAGACAGGGAGCAAAACAGACGGACAGACATCTAGAAGGACAGACAGAGTGAAAGACAGACGGACAGACATACAGTGAAAGCAGCGTGGAAAATACGAGGACAGACGGAATAGCAGATAGGAGGACAGACAGAAGGACGGATGGAATGACACTGAGAGGAGAGACAAGGACAGAGGGAAAGACGCACAAAGGGACAGACAGAAGGGCGGAGAGCAAGACAAACAGCGGCAGACACCGTGGCAGCAAAAGGGTCAACAGAGGGACAACCAAAAAGACAGGGAGACAGAAGAAGGAGGAAGGACAGCCAGAGGGACAAATAGAAAGACAGAGGGACAAACAGAAAGACAGAGGGACAAACAGAAATACAGAGGGACAAACAGAAAGACAGAGGGACAAACAGAAAGACAAAGGGACAAACAGACATACAGAGGGACAAACAGAAAGAGAGCGGGACAAACAGACGCAGAGGTAGACACAATCCAATGTGTGACCGTATCAAAAAGAGAAGAGATCGAAGGAAATGAAGATTGAAGAGGAATCCTGGGACTTAAAGACACGAGGAACGAGTGAGACGACGATTAAGGCGTAATTTTAGGTAAACGGTAGATGTATCGTGATTGAGTGCGGGATCCCGCCGAGCACTCGAGTAATAGGCCTGGGCAAAAATCGATTTTAGGTTTACAGAAAGCGTGGACGGTAAGGCACTGCGCTCGACTGGGTGGATTCCAAGAGTTTAATGACGTCTTATGGCATCAAAAGCCTTTGGCGTCGATCAGAAAATTTTTATACAGTTTTCAGTATTGATCGAGCTACTAGTAGTAGTTGTTTCCGTTTTTTAACGACATCTTGCGGCGAGCAAAGCCGTTTACGTCAACCATACCCTAAGTTGGAAGACGTGGTGTTTTCATAATTAGTTTTCAATGTTTAACGACCTCTTATGGCATCAAAGGCCGTTGACGTTGACTGAAAATGTACAGTTTCTAGTGTTTTCCTTAACGTGACTGTTTGAAATTGAAGCGATTGCTTTATATATACCCGAGTAAGGCATCGTTTTAAAGGTGTCTTAGTGGGCCTGTGAATTCTGTGTATTAATAGTGTCTCAGTTTAACGACATCTTATGGCACCAAATGCCGTTGAAGTCGCCCTCTTCCTTTATCCTTTATTCAGGCGTAGGACTAGTACTACCTGAGTGATATAGGTGACTTTGGAAGTTAATCATACGAGTAGTTCCTCAGTTTAACGACTCATTAAAGAATGTCTAAATTATTCTTAAGAATGTCTTATTTCTTTATAAAAACAATCAGAAATAATAAAAAATATAATCATATATTGGTATTTAAAGTTCTATACAGAATTACAAACTTCTTATTACCAGCATGTAATATAACATTTCGGAACATTAATGAATCTTTAACCTATATATATATAATTATAATTATATTATATATATAATTATATTATATATATGTTCATGACACCTTCATTAATAATACAATCAACTCTAGTCTTCTGGTTATTTTATAGGCGTAGGCCCAGACACTCAATCATCTTTGTTATACTAGTACATGAAAACCTTTTCAAAGATAATCTATTTTAAACAATACATATTATAAGTGTAAAATTTTAGATAAAATAAATAGTAAGTATCTCACGTTCATTTACTTATTGCTCAATCAAAATTATCTTCCTTCTCTACTTATTTGGACTCAATTTCAAGCATTTCACAACTAGTAGTAGTTCCTCAGTTTAACGACAGCTTATGGCATCAAAGGCCGTTGCCGTCGCCCTCCTCCTTTATCCAGGCTTGGGACTGGCACTACCCCCAAACAAGGCAGTGGCGGAGTTTGCTGTCGTCAGTAGTAGTGGTAGGGATCAATAAATTATAACTGTTCTTAATCGGGCTTCCGCTTTTCAAATCTTGAGTTAAGGGAGAAAAAGGTGTCTTATTATCACGAATTTTTAGACGTTATTTTTTTGCTGGACAGGCACAGTGTGGTCCACAGCAGACATTAGCGCGGTATTTATATATTAATTATATTTAAAAAGTAATAACTATCTTAAGTATATAATTGTATTTTTTAAATTAATTGTATTATATTTGAACGTTTTTGAAGCGTTGCAAATTGTTGTCTTTGCTGTAAACGGACAAGCTGTAAATATTGTAAGAGTGTAAACGTCCAGTCCGGTCGTGTTGTAGGCCCTAAATCGTAACTGTTTTAATGTTGTGGTGTGTAAATGCTGTAAATATGTAAATGTTGTAAATATGTAAATGTTGTAAATATGTAACTGCTGTAAATATGTAAATGTTGTAAATATGTAAATGTTGTAAATATGTAAATGTTGCAAATATGTAAATGTTGTAAATATGTAACTGCTGTAAATATGTAAATGTTGTAAATATGTAAATGTTGTAAATATGTAAATGTTGTAAATATGTAACTGCTGTGTATATGTAACTGCTGTAAAAATTTAACTGCTGTAAATATGTAAATGTTGTAAATATGTAACTGCTGTGTATATGTAACTGCTGTAAAAATTTAACTGCTGTAAATATGTAAATGTTGTAAATATGTAACTGCTGTGTATATGTAACTGCTGTAAAAATTTAACTGCTGTAAATATGTAAATGTTGTAAATATGTAACTGCTGTGTATATGTAACTGCTGTAAAAATTTAACTGCTGTAAATATGTAAATGTTGTAAATATGTAACTGCTGTGTATATGTAACTGCTGTAAAAATTTAACTGCTGTAAATATGTAAATGTTGTAAATATGTAACTGCTGTGTATATGTAACTGCTGTAAAAATTTAACTGCTGTAAATATGTAAATGTTGTAAATATGTAACTGCTGTGTATATGTAACTGCTGTAAAAATTTAACTGCTGTAAATATGTAAATGTTGTAAATATGTAACTGCTGTGTATATGTAACTGCTGTAAAAATGTAACTGCTGGAAATGTGTGGCGACATAAATCTTAAATGCTGCGTAGACGTTCAATTCGATAAAAAAAATTCGTAAGTTGTCGTAATGTTGCAATGGTTTTGAAGCGTAAATATGTAATGATATAAACTGTAAATGATGTAGATGTGTAAACGTTCAAAAGCGTACATTTTTTAGCTCAGGCATAATCTACATTAAGCGTAATCGTAATCGTAACCTCCGTTACACGTCCCTTTAAAATGCGCTTACTGATTGCCAGCTTACTTATTTACTGCATGCACAATGAGACGCAGACACAGAAAGAGACAGCTTGACAGACAAATATGAGACAGCTATACAAGGACAAATACAGAGAGACGGAGATACATGCACATAGTTAGAGAGAGAGATGCACACAGAGACACACAGACAGATAAACAGAGAGAAAGACAGATATGCATAGAGTAAGAGAGAGACAGAGATACATGTACAAGCGATAGATATAGAGATAGAAAAAGAAAGAGACAGACAGACAGACAGACAGACAGATGCAGACAGACAGGGAGAGATACATGCACACAGAGACAGACAGACACAGACAGACACAGAGACAGAGCTACAGAGAGCCAGAGAGAAAACCTGGAGCCCATAGATCGCGTATTGGGTCACTGTTGCTCACAATTTCTAATCAAATATGGCGGCCAGCGCGGATTTATAAGCAAGATTGAATTGGAAATATAAATGGGACAAAGATGGGGAATGAGGAAGAATCAAGGAGTGGGGAAGGATGGGGAGTGGGGGAGGATGGGGAGTGGAGAATTGGGTAGGACGGAGAGATGTAGGGTGGGTCGAAGGGCGATGAATGGGAGACGTAAATACGTCACATTAATCGGGTTTGTAAGACAACGTCGTTGGATTATGTCAGCCGAGGAATCACAGATGATCTTTGGAGCCACGGATCTCGTCTCAGGAAGTTCAACGATGTCTGATCTGTATAGATGTATCTACGTATGGATGTATGTGTGTGTATGTACGTATGTATGTGCGCATGTATGTATGTATGTATGTATGTGTGTATATATGTATGTGTGTATGTACGTATGTATGTACGTATGTATGTACGTATGTATATATGTATGTATGTATGTATGTATGAATGTATGCATGTATTTAAATTTGTATGCATGTCTGTATGTATATATGCGTATATGTATGTATGTTTATATGTATATATGCGTATATGTATGTATATATGTATGTATATATGTATGTATGCCTGCATATAAGTGCAGCGATTCAGAAAAGTCTCCAGAAAATCCAATTATTCTGAGATGATGAAGAGTCTCCTCCAATTGTCCTTCTGTCAACCTCTCTTTTCGAAAGACATCATGAAAATTGAGATGCATTTGATCCCAGTGATTCTTTCCTCCTCGCGGGAAAGTCTTTTGAGTTGCTTAACTCCAAGGGGTAGAAAGACGGGGGGAGGTTGAAGGTTGTTTTATAGATCAACAAAGACTCGGTCACTTGGCATCCTACGGACCGGATGTAATTATAGCCAGTCAACAGCAGCAGCAGCTGAATAGATCACCAGCATGGTTGCTGCTGATGGTGAGCCGTGAACGGATGGAGGATGACATGGATGGATGGGTGGATAGATGGATGGATAGGTGGGTGGGTTGGGGTGGATGGATGGATAGATGGATGGATAGGTGGGTTGGGGTGGATGGATGGATAAGTTATGGGGATGGATGGATAGATGGATGGATAGGTGGGTGGGTTGGGGTGGATGGATGGATAGATGGATAGATAGGTGGGTTGGGGTGGATGGATGGATAAGTTATGGGGATGGATGGATAGATGGATGGATAGGAGAGTGGGTGGGTGGGTGGATGGATGGATGAATGGATGGCTGGATGCCTGCCTGGCTGGCTGGCTGGATGGCTGGCTGGATGGCTGGAAGGATGGATGGATGGGTGGATGGAAGGCTGGATGGATGGATTGATGGATGGGTGGATGGGTGGATGGATGGAACGAAGGATGGATGGATGGATGGATGGATGGAGGGGAGGGAGAGAAGGATGGATGCATGAATGGATTGATGGATGCAGATATGGATGGATGGATGGAGGGGGGAGGGGAGAACGATGGATGAAATGATGGAGGAAAGGAGGGAGAGAGCGAGTGCGAGATGAATGGATGGAATAGATAGATATATAGATCTGAAGACTTCATCTGCTTTTCATGCAAACGCTAAGCATTTTACCCGGAATTAATAATAAAGTCCATTCATACGGTCCTGTTTGTGTCAAATCCTTTGACAGGTTCCTTAAAAGGCGCTCTATCAATTGCTCTGCTACCCTGCCACTTGTTGAAGCCCGATCTGCTACGCACAACCTTCGACTGACTGTTCGGGATCGTCAAGAAACTGGCGCTACAGAAATGCATCTAGATACAACCACCGGAAATTAAAGAAACAGTATGACGCAATCATGAACGACGTCAATAGGAAGTCCTATAAATGCGCTATATTAACTGAATTCATTCATTCATTCATTCATTCATACGTACGTAAGTGTATGCATACATACATACATACATACATACATACATACTTACATACATAATCACATACATACACACATACATACATACATACATACATACATACATACATACACACACAGACGTACATACATATATACACACATACATACATACATACACACATACATACATACATACATACACACAAACATACATACACACATACATACATACATACATACATACATACATACATACATACATACATACATACATGCATGCATGCATGCATACAATCACTGGCCATATAAATTTAGCGAAATTTCATCATCTGAGCAGCAAGAGGTGGACAAACTCAATACTGAACTAAATATAATCAGAGTAGTTCATCAGTTTAACGACAGCTTATGGCATCAGAGGCCGTTGCCGTCGCCCTCCTCCTTTATCCAGGCTTGGGACTGGCACTACCCCCAAACAAGGCAGTGGCGGAGTTTATAGAGAGTGGGGTCACATTATTTATAATCATTGCTTCCCCGCTAAAACGGGTGTTTTTGGGTGACTTAAAGTCAAACTACAACCGTTGGTATTTTCGACAATCATTAAATCTTGCAGAAATAATGAATTCTATAGCAAATATCTTACAACTTGAATTTAAGTCATGTCTTGAATATTGATCCTGACTGCGATTTGGCTGTGGTGAGCCCCATGTGTTCGCCACTTGTCCATTAGACGCCGGCGCATCAGAAGTTATTAAATATTAATTATTATTAAACGTCTTTAGACAAATATAGAACCCATAAAAAGTAAGTTGTATAAAATTCTTCGATTCTGTTAAAAACAATGCTATGCCAGCAAACACAAGAGTTAAAAATAATCTGAAATGAACATAGAAAATTCTCAAAATACTTGTAAAAATTATCCGAAATGAAACCTCAGTAGCAGACATTTCAGTGAATGGTATGGAAATAAAAGCTCCCTACAAAATTAGCAATGAATTTAACAATCCCTTTGGACAGATTTGGACCGAAGTTCGCTGAACAAATTTGATAAATATCTTATTAACAGTAATTCCAACTCATTATTTTTCCATACAAGACCTCTTATTAAGCTTAAACACCAATAAATACTTAACAGATATTAATATTTATTATCCCTAATCAAAAGTAATCCCGGTATTATAGAACAGCCAATAGAATATCTAATAAATCTTCCCATGTCTTCCCGCAAGGTGTCGTACGCGATAAAAGTTGCACTGGTAACTGCCATGTAATTATGAAACAAAAGATAACATTAATTCAGATATATTACAGGCTGATATCAGTATAATCATGCTTCTAAAAATTCTTTTACACGTTGTATATATTATTCTGCATTTATTAGGCGCCACTATCAAACGACTAAGCATCAATCGATGGCGCTGAGCAATTGTGAGTGAAGGACTTGCTCAAGGTCCCTACACAATAACTGTCCCCCAAAGGAGGAGGTTCAAACCCGTACTCTCCGAGTTACAAGCCGAGCGCTCTAACCAATCGTATTCGTAATCGTAAGCTCGAGATTTCTACAGCGCCCAACGAAAGCTATGTCGCGGGAACCAGCTTATTCACAGGCGCTCAGTCAAAACAAAATCGATAGGCAGAAAGGTTTCTATTCCAGGTCAAGATCCAGAAGTCAGGCAGGTAGACAGTCAGACGGCGATGGTTGATGGTGTTTGGAATTGAACTGGAAAGCGAGATAAGGGGAAGAGGAAGAATCAAGATAGGATTTGTGGAAAAGGAATGTTTTCAGTTTTGAGTGAAAGACCCTGGCAGATGTTGCAAGAGGTGAAGTGTTGATGGGTTCGTAGGATGGGTCTGAAAATTGTCATAATTCTGTGGGAGTTTATTCCAGAGGGATGACATTCCAAATCCATTGGAAAAGCCAGGTCGAATTCCTATAGGTCGGAGAAACCAGAAGTTAGCTACAATGTTACCCATTGTAGCTAACTTCTGGTTTCTCCGACCTATATCAAACAAATGAGTCTTATGTTTAGACCTGATTAAAATAAAAGAATTGATGTTTACCAATTCCGTGTGTGGGCAATTAATATATTTATCTATATACTGAATATATATATAAAATACGGCACCATTAATCGACTAACGTATATATTTATATTCATAAATACATGTATATATGCATATATATTGATGATAGAGGTTAGAGTGCATGGCGCATGAGTGTCGTGCATATTCCGATCATTGATGGCAATTCGTGTCGGTCCGCTGACGCCAGGTAATAACCGAAAATCGCCAGGGGATCAGCGCCGGAATTATAATGACGCACATCCGGTCCCCATTTTCTTCTTCAATAGACTCCAATTAAATCGCAATAAGAAAGGACCCAGATGCACCATTCATACGGTATTAATACCATTTCTGTGGTTCGCGTTACAACACTTTAACAACCATTGATCTAAACTAGCGTCCAGAATACACTTTCGAATACATATTTTTCTCTATAACGACCGTATCGCCTCGACCCTGTTCATTTTTCAATGAATTATTCAGGTGAGATCATTCACCACCGCTGCCCCTTGGAATGGGCGCTACGCCTTTTATATTAATCTTCAATGTTTAACGACATAATTATTGTGGCTGCCAGGGCCGTTCACGTGTAAGCTTTTTAGACTAATATGCTTTTCACTGAACGAAATTGATTTTACATAGCTTGGGAAAATTGCGATATAAAGGTGTCTAAGCACAACCAAATATTTGTATCATTATTCAGTGTTTAACGACATATTTTGGCTTCCACGGCCGTTCACGTCGATCTTTTCTTATTGGTTGTATAAACACTAATTATATGATTAGTTACATAGTTTAACGCACCTTATGGCATCCAAGGCCTTTGACATCGCCCTCCTCCTTCATCCAGGCTTGGGACTGGCATCACCCGGCTACAGCGACAGCGACATTTCATATGAATGAACGAAATTGGCGAGAATATAGCGTCGGTAAAATGGATTTAAAGGTGTCTTAGTACAACATAATATTTGTAAAATGTAAATAAACATGTTTTTCTATGGCGACTGTATGGCTTTTACCCTGCTCAATTTTCAGTTAATTGATCGAGTGAGATCCTTCAACACCGCTACCCGTTTGAATGGATACCAGGCCATTTAAGAAGGTCCCGTGCAAGGACCGTGGTATTAGCCCGAGATTCAAATCTCTGAAACAAGCCACGACTGAGAACCCAGCGATTAGCCAGCTACGTAAGACTTTAATAATAAACAAACGTATTCCTATACGTTATAAGGGAGAGGAGCTGCTAGGGTGGGTTGTTTTTAAGCTGAGAGGCATGGAGTGCAATATGAAGCGTGAACAAGGCGCAGAAGCCATAGATAATCTAATCCAAAGACTTCTATAGCGCCGTTATCAAAATGCCCAAGGCATCAGTCGATGGTCGCTTCGTCAAAATTGCAGTCAAAAATCATAATCCATTGGAGAAGCCGGGTCGAATTCCGATAGGTCAGAGAAACCAGAAGCCAGGCTGCGGTGGGTAAGCAAGTTGGAAGAGATGCGTCTTAAGTTTAGACCTGAATGACATCAAAAGTAAGGCCCTTTCGGGATTCTAACCCGAGCGCCCAAAGCGAGAATCAAACCCCTATACCAACGGGTGCATAGCCAGTATGATCCAAATGTTCACCATCGTGAGTTACAAGTCATCGATAAAAAAATCTGGAGCGCAAGACTTTCCTGTTGTGAGGAAAACCAGCCCCTCATTGATTTAATGAACGTCGTTGACGCTCTTCTGGACATCCGTGGGCAAATATTTCCAAGGCTCTTTCTGTATCGTCTCGCGAAGACCGACTTTCAAGTAAATCAAATTAAGAACTGACGACAGAACAAGACTCTTCAGAGAGGTTTTCTTCGCCTCTGTTGACTGTTCTCGGCGTTACCATGGATACCGTTGGGCAGTGACATAATCGTAGTATGACGTCAGTGTTAGCTTGCTAAGTAGTTTTCTTCACCTCTGTTGACTGTTCTCGGCGTTACCATGGAGACAATGTGGCTGTAACGTAATCGTAGTATGACATCAGTGTTAGCTTGCTAAGTAGTTTTCTTCATCTCTGTTGACTGTTCTCGGCGTTACCATGGAGACCTGGGTCAGTGACGTAATCGTAGCATAACGTTATTGTTAGCTTGCTAAGTAGTGAGGCCGAAGATACGTGACGTAGTTTAATTGTGGGTGTGATGACATTCTCACTGTTAAGTGCTATTTCTAGAGGTTGCCTTAGTGATCCAATCCGATCAAATACTAATCTAATCTAATCTAAACCAATCCAATCCATTCTAGTTCATTCTAATCCATTCCAACCCAATCCAATCCAATCCAAATAAGTCTAATCTAATCTTATCAAATATATTTAATCTGATGAAGAAACTTCTAAATAAACTGCAAAACAACAAACTTTAAAATCGTTGATATGGAGATCGATAATTTATGAAGTTAAGATATTCTTGGACAAACCAATTCTCGGAATTCTTACGCTATATCGATCGGTTCCCATGGAAATCGGTAACTAGTGACGTCATGCAGTAACTGAAGTCATAACGACGTAATGATAATAATAATAATAATAACAATAATAACAATAATAACAATAATAATAATAATAATAAAAACAATAACAACAACAATAACAACAATAACAACAATAACAATAACAACAACAACAATAACAATAACAACAATAACAACAATAACAACAATAACAACAATAACAATAACAGCAACAGCAACAATAACAATAACAACGATAACAATAACAACAACAGCAACAGCAACAACAATAGCAATAACACCAAAAACAACAACAATAACAATAGCAATAATAATAATAATAATAATAATACACGGTTCTATAACGTCTAGTCCTTAGGGACGTGGTCGTGATGGGTGAAGAACCATTCGGCTTAAGTGCAAACACTTCATCAACAATCGAACAATTCACCGGACGACCCCCTTTTGTGTCTGCATCACAGAATGATTGGAAATACTTCACGCGATCAGACTCTAAGACTGGATCGTTAGCACCGCTGTGTACTCGTTGACCTAGCCAATTAGAATAGAATTTGAGTCAGCAATGCCTCTTCTTATTGTCCTTTAAGTGAAGGCGGTTTTCGGGTCAAAGGTCGTAGTTCAGGTCAGCGATGGTGCTGCCCTCGCGCTTCGCAGTTGATCTATTAGATTGCTTTGTGCTTCCTTTAGACTGCTTTTCCTTTCCTCTTTGCTTTCTTCCTTCTTCTTTCCTTATTTTGCCACTTCCTTCTTTTCCTTCTTTCTTCTTTCCTTCTTTCTTCTTTCCTTACTCTATTGTTTTCTCATTTTTCTTTGTCTTTTCTTTCTTTTTTTCTTTCATTCTTTCTTTTTTCTTTCTTCCTTGCTTCCTTCCTTCCTTGCTTCCATCCTTCCTTCCCTACTGCATCCTTTCTTCCCTCCTTTCTTCATTTCTTCTTTCCCTTTCTTCCCTCCACCCTTCAGGCGCATATTCTTCTTCTTCTTCTTCTTCTTCTTATTATTATTATTATTATTATTATTATTATTATTATTATTAAGCGCTACTATCTAATGACTAAGTATCAATCGATGGAGCTGAGCAATTGTGATTGAAGGACTTGCTCAAGGTCCCTACACACTAACCGTCTCAGAGGAAGAGGCTTGAACCCAAACTCTCCGCATTACAAGCCGATTGCTCTAACCAATCGGCTACCGTGACCTACATACAAGGCAAATGCCCTAACCAATCGGCTACCGTGACCTACATACAAGGCAAGTGCCCTAACCAATCGGCTACCGTGACCCACATACAAGGCGAATGCCCTAATCAATCGGCTACCGTGACCCATATAAAAGGCGAGTGCTCTAACCAATCGGCTACAAAGGGATAATCGTAATCGTAATTGTAATAGTAAGCTCGAGACTTCTGCAGCGCTCAACGAAAGCTAAGACGCGGGAACCAGTTTATTCACAGGCGCTCAGTCAAAACAAAATCGACAGGCAAGAAGGATTCGGCTCCAGGTCAAGATCGAAGAGTCAGGCAGGGAGACAGTCTGACGGCTACGGTGGGTGGTGATGGGAATTCATTTAGGATTACGATAATCTCTCTGCAAATCGAACCTGAGACAATAAAAACCTCTCGGTCAACGTCGTCTGCTTCGCTTGGCCCTCTATCGACCTCGCTTGTCAACCGTTCGATTCGGTCGATATTGAGTTTCCGGGCACGCGCCAATTTGGGAAGACGTCCTTTCCGGTTTCAAGCGGATTTCGGGTCAATCGGGGGGTCATGGAGACGCCATCCCCCGCTCCCCTTCGTGAAATGACGAATGGTGGCGCCCCAAGCGGACGGAGGACGGGTCACGTCGCAGGAAAATACTTCGATAAATCACAGCTAAGTGACGTGAGGATATAGTGATGGAATGAGCGATGGATCGGACGAGTGTAACGAGTTTCGTGTTTGAAGGAGGCACAAAAGGATTCTGTCTAATTTTTTAGACTCGCAGACAACTCAGCAGTTCATGGAAATCGCAATGTGTTGTGTATACTGATTTTGTAAATTTGTATAGCGCCGATTCAAAAGACATTAATCAGAGACTGCCATGACTCCAATCGCACGATGAAAAGTATCAGTAAGAACAGAACGTTCATCAGTTAGGAAACATTGAATTATCTCATATGATCCCACAAGTGAGACGAAGGGCAGGCCCTCATCTCCTTTCCTTTAGGCCCTGGAGCCAGCAGTGGACGAATCCCAAGGTCCTGGACAGGGAGTCAGTGCACCGCAGGACTTGTCGTTTACTTCCCAGTTTACGCCGGTACCAAATTCCAATGCTTGGTGACAGAGGCACGGTGTGCGCAAACAACTTGTCCAGAGTCGTTACACGGAGTCGAACCCGCAACCACATGATCACTGATCAAACACGTTACCGATAGACCACCGTGCTGCACAGTTAGCAAGGAGTGCTGAGGAAACTAAGAAGGTTACCAGTGGCAGGCCCTCGCATACACGTAGAGCACAATACCAACTGATTCCAATGATTGATTTAAAGTTAGCAGACGACGTCATGCTGAGAGTTCCAGGAGAGCGTTGCATCGAGGACGAGGAACAACAACAGACGACGCGGTCCGCCGACCACAGCTCACGGTTGCCTCGTTTTCGTTCCAGCTGTTCTGGCAGGTGACGCAGCGATTAGGCATCAGTCACTTTGATCGCCAGGACAGGCATTTGATTGGTCGTTGAACCTCACCCCAGTGGACGGTCGATGCCAAGTGATTGCAAGAAATGACTGACTGACTGACTGACTGAATGGATGATTGATCGATCGATCAGTTGGATAACTGATTGATTGATTTAATGACTGATTGAATGACTGATTGAATGATTGATTGACTGATTGATTGATTGCTCGATTGATTGATTGATTGGTTGGTTGTTCGATCGATATTTTCAATCATTTTCTAACCTATTCATCGATTTGAACTTTGACCTAAAAGCAATTTCACCCAACATTTACTTACCACCGATAGAACTAATTCACGCCAACTGAGACCAGATAAATGGGTCGGGTCAGCGATTAATGACCCCGGTTTAAATTCATCCCGACGCAGTTGAATCCTTCGGATTATATTAAATTAGATTTATCGCGCGGAACTTTCGCTAGAAAAAAGCAATTCGACGGCAGACAAACAACCGCTGAGCTCAGCGGATGAGCCGACAGCCGCTGGCTGGGAGTATTCCAGTGACTGTAATAGAACTGCAAAGCGGATTAGGGGACCACCCAAGTGGCAGATTAGCAAGACCACCCAAGGAGAGGAGGATTATTTTTGCACGCAGACGTGAGTGGACGTGACAGAAACGTAACGCTGTTCGCCTGTCAGGAAGATAGCTTTAGACGAATAATCCGATTTAATCAATCGAGTATTAAGAGCGGACAATAACACCTCGGAATACGTCGTCATCATCATCATCATCATCAACATCATCATCATCATAGTCGTCATCATCATCACCATCATCATAGTCGTCATCATCATCACCATCATCATCACCATCATCAACATCATCATCAATATCATCATCATCATCATCATCATCATCATCATAGTCGTCATCATCATCACCATCATCATAGTCGTCATCATCATCACCATCATCATAGTCGTCATCATCATCACCATCATCATCACCATCATCATCACCATCATCAACACCATCACCATCATCGTCATCGTCATCATTCATTATTGACAAGGAAATGGAACAGCTGTCTGTGTTGGCTCAGAATTCCCAGGACAGGGCGATGACAGCAGACGACCTGTGACATGCAAGTCCACTCGGTAGCGCGAAAAATCAGTAATCAAACGATTGTGAGCTTGCAATCGTTGAATAATGGCAGTGTGTTCGGTCTCTAACGATTACAGGTTCGAACCTGTTGAGCGTATTCTGTATAAAGATCATAGGCAGGTTGTTTCCGTGCCTCTGTCACCAAGCGGTAGAATTTGGTCCCGGCGTAAGCTGGGAAGTAAACGGCAAGTCTTGCGTTGCACTGGCTCCGTGTCCAGGACCTTGACATTCGTTCACTGCCGGCTCAAGGGCCGAAATGTTGAAACGCCGACATTTAAAACGAAGAAATAAAACATAAACTGAAAAGCCAAAATGAACATACACGCCGAAGGTACTGTCTGCGACCCCAGGGTTAGGGTTAGGGTTAGGGTTACGAACCAAAAGTCGAAACTTAAGCCTGAAAATAAAAACCGAAAACTTAAAATAAAACCCGAAAATAAAAACCGAAAACTTAAAATAAAACCCGAAAATAAAAACCGAAAACCTAAAATAAAAACCGAAAATGAAAACTAGGCGACACATGGTCATCTCATCGTACCGCGTTCTCGTACGTCTGTTCGGGCGGGCCGCGCCTTCTCCACTGTGGGGCCGTCTCTCTGGAACACTCTTCCACCAGACATCAGATCCCTTGCCTGTTCAACAGTTCAAGAAACATCTTCTGCCCGTCTCAAGATGTTCCTATTTAGAGACCGTTAGGTAGCCGTGCTGCAGGGCCTTTGTGAGTTACTTAAAAGGCGCTTTATAAATTTAGTGATACATACATACATGCATAAATCGAAAAATGAAGCGGAAAACTGAAGCCATAAATCCCTTTGAAAACGGAAAAGAGGGCGAAAACACAATTGATAAAATGACACGACGAGCGAGAGTCCCTCGTGTGAATTGGACATCGCTCGACTGAGCAGATTCTGTCTAG
>OZ029918.1:38967983-38987983 GCA_964023275.1 Norana najaformis | reverse complement strand
AAGCGGTGAAACTGAAGACTATTTTTGAGGATATGTCGATTTCAGGGAGAGGTGACGATATCCAAGTCAAGATGAGAGTTGCGACAAGGACGAATATTATTGTTTCTGCATTTATTAAGCGTCACTTCCTAATGACTAAGCATCAATCGATGGTGCTGAGCAATTGTGAGTGAAAGCCTTGCTTAAGGTCCCTACACAGCAACCGTCCCAGAGAAGGGGCTCGAACCAGTACTATTCGCGTTACAAGCCAAGTGCTCTAACCAATCGGCTACCGTGAACAACATACGAGGCGAGTTCTCTATCCAATCGGCTACTGTGACCCACATACACAAGCCAAGCGCTCTAGCCAGTCGGCTACCGTGGCCCACATAACCGAAAGCTCTAACCAGTCGGCTACTGTGACCTATATACAAGCCAAGCGCTCTAACCAATCGGCTACCGTATTCAACATACAAGGCGAGTTCTCTACCCAATCGGCTACCGTGACCGACATACAAGTCAAGCGCTCTAACCAATCGGCTACCGTGCCACAGCAGCAGAGGAGTAATCTGTACAAAAAGCCCAGTGTGCACAAGTCGCAGGGAGATAGAACAAGACGGAAGAGTCCAAGTGGTTTCCCCCATAAAAGACGTCCGCAAAAAGAGAAGGGGGAGGGATCACCGAAACGCAGACAAAGGGGAGGGGGTTTCGGCCATTGCTGACGCTCGCAGTAAAATTCCGTACACGCAGTAATTTCCTTCAAACCTGTCTGCGCTGGATTTAATTAGTCCCTTTGCTGGACGCAACAACATCAAAATTTATTATTTGGTATTATTAATCAGACATTAATATCGCACTAATTTAAGAATTCACCTCAAAGCGGGGAGGGTGTTGGAGAAAGATAAGTCTTCAATTGTTTTCGAAATGAAACAAGAGAAAGAGTCCCTCCAAGCTGGTGATAGTGAATTCCAGAGATGTGGACCAGAAAGAGAAAAGCCACGAAAACCACACGTCGCTTTTTGGTAAATTGGAACAAACAGTTATCCAGAGGAAGCTGATCTTAAGTTTGTCGAGGCAGACAGACAGACAGACAGACAGACAGACAGACAGGCAGGCAGACAGACAGACAGACAGGGAGAGAAATAGGGAGAGAAACAGTAACACACACGCGAAGAGATTGAGAAATACAGAAGGAGACAGCGGATACTGAGACACAGATTGTGATTTAGAGACACAGACAGAATGAGACAGAGACAGAAGAACTGACACATACAGATATATATATATATATATATATATATATATATATATATATATATATATATATATATATATATATATATATATATATATATATATATATATATATATATATATATATATATATATATATATATATATATATAGTTGTGAATCTACATGTATATTGGTGTGCATACTGTATGCATATGTAATTGAGAATTTTTGTACACTGATTGCCCTCAGTGGTATAGTTTCTCACGGAACTATTACTTCTAATATACATCTTTTGATTTCTTGCTGCGCCGATCCGTGAGATTTGCAAGAAGCAAATCGCACCTACCTGAGTAACTTAAGACAAAGCATGCTCAAGGTAAGATTACTTGTGTGTAATCCATGGTTAAGTATAAAATTTGGTAACTTTAACTCCATGGGGGAAAATTATTTAAACTTTTCTATTAGCCACACGCCGCTGAGAGGATTTATGATGCGCTATGAAACGGTTCTATAACAATTACAATTACGATTACAACCATGGTTCCTGCGTGTTAAGCTTTCGTGGGGCTCTGTAGAAATCTTGAGTTTTACGACTTATAATTTTTGTTTATATAATCCTATATAATATTTTCTATTGGGCCGTTATTTCAATGCACGAGACCTTCTAATCTAATCTAATCTAATCTAATCTAATCTAATCTAATCTAATCTAAGACTTCCATAGCGCTGTTATCTTAGTGCCCAAGGCATATGGTCGCTTCAAAGGAAACCGCAGTTAGAAATCATAATCCGACAGATGGGGCGTCATCGAAATCGGAACTTACTGTACCAGGTGCATTTGTCCTGGGCATTATGGACCGCCTTCTTAGAACGCCGAATGGTTTCCTCTCGTCGCGTAGATCACTCGTTTTGTCGGAAAAACAGCTTTGATGAGTTGGGCGTCAATATTCATGTGCTTAGTAATTAGCGAAACGGAACGGAAGCCGAACATTAAGGGTTCGGGTCTTCTGAATAATTTACAATCTTCTCCCAGTCAATCATTCAGGCTGAAAGGGTTTCCTCACCTAAGACTTCTTGATGTCGTCGAAACACCTGTTGTGCTCGCGCCCACCGGTTTCCGGCCATTTCCGGGCCCTTTCTGTTCGCTTCTATTTCCTTCTGTTCTATTGTTTGTTTCTGTTCTATTCTGTTCGCTTCTATTTCCTTCTGTTCTATTCTGTTCTATTGTTTGTTTCTGTTCTATTCTGTTCGCTTCTATTTCCTTCTGTTCTATTCTGTTCTATTGTTTGTTTCTGTTCTATTCTGTTCGCTTCTATTCCTTCTGTTCTATTCTGTTCTATTGTTTGTTTCTGTTCTATTCTGTTCGCTTCTATTTCCTTCTGTTCTATTCTGTTCTATTGTTTGTTTCTGTTCTATTCTGTTCGCTTCTATTTCCTTCTGTTCTATTCTGTTCTATTGTTTGTTTCTGTTCTATTCTGTTCGCTTCTATTTCCTTCTGTTCTATTCTGTTCTATTGTTTGTTTCTGTTCTATTCTGTTCGCTTCTATTTTCTTCTGTTCTATTCTGTTATATTCTGTTTGTTTCTGTTCTCTTCGCTTCTATTTTCTTCTGTCCGCTTCTGTTCTATTCTGTTTGTTTCTGTCCTATTCTGTTCGCTTCTATTTCCTTCTGTTCTATTCTGTTCTATTGTTTGTTTCTGTTCTATTCTGTTCGCTTCTATTTCCTTCTGTTCTATTGTTTGTTTCTGTTCTGTTCTGTTCGCTTCTATTTCCTTCTGTTCTATTCTGTTCTATTGTTTGTTTCTGTTCTATTCTGTTCGCTTCTATTTTCTTCTGTTCTATTCTGTTATATTCTGTTTGTTTCTGTTCTCTTCGCTTCTATTTTCTTCTGTCCGCTTCTGTTCTATTCTGTTTGTTTCTGTTCTATTCTGTTCGCTTCTATTTCCTTCTGTTCTATTCTGTTCTATTGTTTGTTTCTGTTCTATTCTGTTCGCTTCTATTTCCTTCTGTTCTATTCTGTTCTATTCTGTTTGTTTCTGTTCTATTCTGTTCGCTTCTATTTCCTTCTGTTCTATTCTGTTCTATTGTTTGTTTCTGTTCTATTCTGTTCGCTTCTATTTCCTTCTGTTCTATTCTATTGTTTGTTTCTGTTCTATTCTGTTCGCTTCTATTTCCTTCTGTTCTATTCCGTTCTATTGTTTGTTTCTGTTCTATTCTGTTCGCTTCTATTTTCTTCTGTTCTATTCTGTTATATTCTGTTTGTTTCTATTCTCTTCGCTTCTATTTTCTTCTGTCCGCTTCTGTTCTATTCTGTTTGTTTCTGTCCTATTCTGTTCGCTTCTATTTCCTTCTGTTCGCTTCTGTTCTGTTCTGTTTGTTTCTGCTCTATCCTTTCGCTTCTATTTCCTTCTGTTCTATTCTGTTTGTTTCTGTTCTATTCTGTTCGCTTCTATTTTCTTCTGTTCGCTTATGTTCTTTTCTATTCTAACCATACATTGTCCAAAATCTGTTCTCTATTACCATCTCCTGGTTTCTCCTATCCCTTCACTCTCCTTCTGCCTTCATCGTATACCCAGCACCCAACATATTTCCTTCCACTGACCCCCATCTATATTTTCTTTTCGTCGGCCAACTTGTCATTTCGTCGGCCATCTCATCGTCTCTCTACCATCTTGTCATCTCCTCCGCCCTCTTGTCATTTCGTCGCCCATCTTGTCATCTCGGCCATCTCGACATCTCGTTGGCCATCTCTATATCTCGGTTGGCCATCTCTATCTCTCGGTCGGCCATCTTGTCATCTCGGTCGGCCATCTTGCTATCTCGTCGGCCATCTTGTCATCTCCGCAACCATTAAACTTCAGACGGAAACTTTTACAGCCCAGTGAGGTCCGTGGCTGCCGATCTAAATTTACTATCCGAAATAGAGAATGAACTTTTGATTTCTCTCGAGACCAATCAGCGCCGCCGACTTACATCGTTACGAACCACTACTTCGTTTATTTCCGGCCATTTCCGGGCCTAACCACCCGAACCATGACGAACTGCACAGCTTAATGCAAGGCAAGGTAACTTTCCATATTAAAACGACTCAACGTCGTTCCGTGAGCTGAATGATGTGGTTGGCGTAAACAACCCAACCGTCGTAAAGGGTTAATTCTGGTTGCAGAAGGATCACGTGATGCTGACTTCTTTAATTAACATCACGTGATTCTTCCTGAAGTCCGAGCCACTCCCCGGAGAAGATTTTACAACCGGGAGTTCATAAAGAGTTCGCTAATTCCACGGGCGTTGACATTATCGTCATCGGGTAGCCCCGGAGAAGCGAGCAGTCGGCAGCCACTAATGCAAGACCGACGCACAAGACTCGAATTCTAAGTCTGCCCATAAAAATCCGTCCAAGAACTACGCTAGAGCAAGCATCCACGAGTCCGCCTTAGAAATCAAGACTTATCCCCTAATTACTCACAATAACAAACAACTGTCAACAAAACACAATTATTATACATCCCTTCTTCCTCTTATCTCTCTCTCCTTTCCAACCCCAAACACCACCCACCGTAGCTGCCACGCTGTCTCTCCGTCTGACCTTTGGATCTTGACCTGGAACCGAACCCTTTTGCCTATCGATTTTGTTTTGACTGAGCACCTGTGAATAAGCTGGTCCCCGCGACGTGGCTTTCGCTGTAGAAATTTTGGAATTACGATTACGATTACGATTACGATAGTGGTCAACAGCAATACGATACAAGCATATTGAATGCGACTCCCTCTCTCCCTCCCTCTTTTGCAAACGCTTGAAGATCGTATTATTCCTTAGTTCTCGAACATCTGTCCAGGAGCGCCTCTGATGAGGCTACCTTGAAGTAAAGTATCTGGAACTTTACAAGTTTCTGATTACAATTACAAATACAACTACAACTACAACTATAATACAATTACAATAGTTAACCCACGAATCCATGCAACGTGCCATAGAAACTACTACAGCTACAACTACTATCAGTACTACAACTACAATTACAATTACAACTACAATACAATTACAATAGTCAACCCACGAATCTACGAGTCGTGTCATAGAAACTACTACAACTACAATTACAATTACAATTACAATTACAATAGTTAACCCACGAATCCATGCAACGTGCCATAGAAACACTCTGTTTACATATAGTGCCATAAAAACGCATAAAGCCCTAATGTGCCATACACTGATAACTGAAGTCGATTTAGGAAGAAATTGCTGAGAGAAATTCCGATTATTTCTGACTCCACCGAGTCTTCAGCGGCCGGGAAGCGAGCGCAGCCGGTGTGGAAGCAAATGAGGACCGGGCGAAAAGAGTTCCAAAAATATTTTGATTGGTGCACGTGACCAAAGGGCGGAGCTTTGTTGATGTAAATATACATGCTCTGTCTTTGGCATCTTTTGCCGTAACTACGATTGCTTCTGTTTTGCAATTACTAAAATAGTGTTTCCAATTAAATTCTGCTGTCAGAATACTTCAAACTTCGACTCAATGTCGTGCCAAAAACGGGACAGTCGGAACAATTTCGCACCGGAACCGATTTAGCACCATACCGCCTGAGGAAGCGGACGAAACCGGGCTGCCGGAAAACACGCCGATGAATCGACGCAGGACAACAATTTCAAGGAATTAATTGCCCTGCAGGTCTCGGCCCTGTGGCAAAAGACATGCCCCGTTACCAATTCTACGACGTTTATCCGTCTCCAGGCGGCTACGGCGGGTGTTTAATGAGGTCTGGCGGTTCTAGCTCGGCACGGTTTTGGGCGGACTGAGTAAAAGGAGGAGCTGTCTTGTCTAGATGGCATGCGCTGTTTGTTAAAGGGCGTCGTTTCGACGGGAGATCGTGTCTGTGTGTGTCTCTGTCTGTCTGTCTGTCTGTCTGTCTGTCTGTCTGTATGCATGTAGGGATGGAGATAGATGGATGTTTGGATGGATGGACGGAAGAACAGAAGTATGTATGTATGTATGTAGGCATGCATGTATGTATGAATGGATGGATGGATAGGGATGGATGGATGGATGGATGGAAGATATGGAGGGATGGATGGACTCATGGATAGATGGAAGTAAGGATGTATGTATTTAGCATAAGCTTTTTAACATAGCTTAGCATAATAATCCATCCCGATCGGTGACTTGACTTTTGCTCCGTCGACAGATGCGAGCATCATACAATATAGGTCAATTTACGTATTCAACTTCTGACCCTTCTTATTCGGCAATATGCCTTTGCTTCCGGGGTTTCACCCCAAACCAGCTGGGGAGTTTAGAACGTTCCCATGCCCCTTGGTCGTTGGGGGGTCGCTGTCTTAGAACCCTCAATTTTCCTCTAGGTGCCTGACGATCTGAATAAAAAAATCGCGTACGCCATAGCATATGGGTCACAAGCAAAATAATTACGTCAGATCGAAGTTAAAATGTCAAACAGAAATAAAAAGTCACAAAGCAAATGAAAAGATATGAAGACCACGAGGTTGATATTGAAAATATCACCTGTGTTCATGTCTACTTCTGTCCCGTCTGGGTGTCGTTTGTCAAGTATAATTTAGCCAATCGGCCAAATCTCATCGGGTCTAGTCAGATTTAGTTCTTCGGTAGTGCGTATCCAGCAAAAAGGACTGTTTAAGTTATTATGTAATATTCTATTCTTTCCGACATCATTCTATTCTACATTGTAATCTTTTGTAATCGTAATCTCAACAATTTCTAAAGCGTTACTTAAAGCTAAGCGCAAGGCACCAGCTTACAGAGGAGAGCTGCGTCAAGTCAGAGGGGTTGTTGACCAAAGATACCACGTGAAGAACAAAGGCATTGTATTGCATTGAATTCTTTTCAGGCATAGCTAACGACAGGCAGAGGCAGAGAAACACAGATAGACAGACAGACAGAAAGACAGACAGACACACACAGACATACAGACACACAGACACACAGTCACACAGGTACACAGACAGGTACACAGACATACACACGGACACACACGGACACACAGACACACACGGACACACATACACACCCACAGACAGACACACAGACACACACACAGACACACAGACACACACACACAAACGCGAATACAGCCCTAGGTACACACCAGCCTCTGCAGCTTTGCATCCTCCTCATGTACGCATCTTCAAAGTCTCCCAATGAAGGGTGAAAAGAGAGTTGAGAACAGACAGAGGGGGGTCACCATATTCCACATAGACCACGTTTTCCACTTCATCCAAGATCGCGTTTTATTGCACAATCTCCAGAAGGACTTTGGAAGCCTCCTAGGATTCTGTCGATAGCTGTCGCCTCTGTAGTGTTTCCGCCCTAGTGCGCATGTCTCAAAGGGGTCCGATTGTAAGAAGATGTACCTGTGGCACGTACGTATGCACGTATGTAGAGATCGAATAATAATAATGATAATGATAATAATCATGAATATGATGATTGTGATAATGATAATGATAATGATAATAATAATAATAATAATAATAATAATAATAATAATAATAATAATAATAATAATAACAACAACATAGACCAAGTGCTTGAGATCAGCGTGATTGGTGGAAGGCTAGAGCAGGTGGACTCTTTTGTTTACCTGGGGAGCAGAGTGAACAAGGAAGCGGAGTGCACGGGAGAGGTGAAGTCGGGGCTAGCAATGGTTATGGCAGTCATGGTCAAATTGACAAAGATGTGGAGGAACAAGTCAGTTAGCACCAGGACCAAACTGCGGTTGATGAAGACATTAGTGTGGCCAGTGGCAACGTACGGATGCGAGGCATGGACGATGAAGAAAGAAGAAGAGAAGCGTATCCAGGCGTTTGAGAACGGATGTCTTAGAAAGTTGCTGCGGATTTCATGGACAAAAAAGATGACCACAGAACGAGTCTATCAACTGGCTGGAACAAAGAGCGAACTGTTGGGACATATTAAAGCGCGCAAGCTGCGTTACTTCGGTCATGTTATGAGACACCCTCAGGACTCTATTGAAGCTGGCGTTATGTTGGGTCTCGTCGAGGGAAATAGAAGACGTGGAAGACCAAGAATAAGTTGGATTGACAATGTCATGGCATGGACTGGCTGTCGGGCACGATGATGGTGAACGCTACGCGCGACAGATGGCGTTGGGAGAGGATAGTCCGTACATGTAGTCAACAGTCGCGAAGCGACGATGGCGTTGTGATATGAAATAACAACAGCAGCAAAAACAACAACAACAATAATAATAATTGTTGTTGTTGTTTTTATTATTATTATTATTACTTTTATTATTATTATTATTACTTTTATTATTATTATTATTACTTTTATTATTATCTTTATTATTTTTGCTACTACTACTATCACTACTACTGTTATCAATATCACTTTTATTATTTTCATTACTTTTGTTTTAATTATTAATATGTCACACGTGCGGACATCTGATTCTTCAAAACTTTAAAAATCTGCTTTGAAATTAAAATCTTCGACCGACTGAGATGCATCAAATTCTGCTCAGGAGAAACAGCATCGGAGAGAGACAGCACTAAAGCGTTGGACGCAACTGATATATGGACGGATAATGGAAAAAGATTAAGAAAGCGAGGAGTAAAGTGAGACGGGAGGATGAAACGAACGAGGGATTGAGGATCGAAGGAAGGACGGAGGCGGAAACGTTTAAAACAGTAGTAGTAGTAGTAGTAGTAGTAGGAGGAAGAGGAGGAGGAGGAGGAGGAGGAGCAGGAGGAGGAGCAGGAGGAGGAGGAGCAGGAGGAGGAGCATGAGGAGGAGGAGGAAGAAGAGACGGCGACATTGGAGAAGAGAAGGATTTGCAGGAGAAACATGAGGAAGAGGAGGAGGAGGAGGAACAGTAGAAAGAGGAGCAGGAGAAAGAGGAGGAGGAGGATGGAGACACTGGAAAAGAGAAGGGTCTGGAGGAGGAAGAGGAGGATGAGGAAGAGGAGGTGGAGGAGGAAGAGGAGTAGGAGTATGGTGACATTGAAAAACGGAAGGGGTTTTTAGGAGAAATAGGAGAAGGAGGAGGAGGACAAAGAGGAATAGGAAGAGGAAGAAGACAATGGAAAAGAGAAGTGTCTGGAGGAGGAAGAGGAGGAGGGGGATGGTGACATTGAAAAAGAGAAGGGACGGGTCTGGAGGAGATGAGGAGGAAGAGGAGAAGGAGAAGGAGGAGGAGGAGGAGGAGGAGGAGGAGGAGGAGACAGACATAAAGCTGACTCACTTCTCTCTCTAGATCGGTGTGTATCACTGTGGCTATGCTACTCTTTGTACCTCTCTGTGCCTCTGTATCTCCCTTTCAATCTGTCTCTACTTTCTCTGTCGACATGTCTTTGTCTGTGCCTCTGTCTGCGTCTTTATCTCTCTCTGTCTGTGTTTTGTCCGTCTCTGTTTCGATGTCTTTCTCTGTCTGTCTCTGTCTGTCTCTGTCTGTCTCTGTCTGTCTCTGTCTCTGTCTCTCTGTCTCTGTCCCTGTCTCTGTCACTGTCGTCTCTCTCTCTTTCTCTGTTGTCTGTCTGTCTGTCTGTCTGTCTGTCTGTCTCTCTCTCTCTCTCTGAACCTCTGCCTCTGTGTGGTTGTATCACAGACGGAGAATTCCAGCGTTGGGCAGGTGTCAATGGAAGCCGAGCGGAGATGTAAATGCAGACGACGCTGCTGCTGCTGAAGCTGAATCGGATTTCGCGGGAAAAGGCGTCCATTTGCAGGACGACGATAACTGTCAGCATCTCCTCCCTTCCCTCCCCCTATACCAGCAGCAGCAACCAATGACACACGATGCTCTTCGACAGATGGCAGTGAGTTAAAAGATTAAAACTTCGGCATCGTCGTAAACAACAACAAAAACAATAACAACATCCATCACCACACCACCTCAACCGCTACCACCACCACCACCATTATCACCACCACCACCACCACCACCATTATCACAACCACCATCACCTTTATCACCACCACCATTATCACAACAACCATCACCATTATCACCACCACCACCACAACAACCACCATCACCACCACCACCACAACAACCACCATCACCACCACCACAACAACAACAACCACCATCATCACCACCACCATTATCACCACCACCACCACCACTACCATCACCTTTATCACCACCACCATTATCACAACAACCATCACCATTATCACCACCACCATTATCACAACAACCATCACCATTATCACCACCACCACCACAACAACCACCATCACCACCACCACCACAACAACCACCATCACCACCACCACAACAACAACAACCACCATCATCACCACCACCATTATCACCACCACCACCACCACTACCATCACCACCACCACCATCACAACCACCACCACCACAACCACCATCACCACCACCACCATCACAACCACCACCACCACAACCACCATCACCACCACCACCATTATCACCACCAACAACACAACCGCAATCAGCGCCACCACCATCACCACCATTATGATCGCCATCGTTATGACCATCTTCATCATTATAATTATCATCATCGTGGATCGTAGTACTCATTATCATCACGATAATTATAATCAACAGTCAACTACAGTAACGATGTTCCTCTAACTCTGTAACTCTGAAAAGGCGCTTCCTGAATGCGAGTACGCATGAATATGTATGTGACACGTGACGGCATGACTTCTGTTTGAGTCAGACTGTCGCAATGACGTCAGAGCGACGGAACGCGGCGACATCAAAGTCGGATATTTTTTCGGGTGATTAGGTTAGAGGTGAGTTAGTCTCTCGTCGTCGGCCTTCAAAGTCTGCAAATCAGCAAAAAGGGTGACGCTCTCTGTCTGTGTCTGTCTCTCTGTCTGTCTGTCTGTCTCTGTCTGTCTCTCTGTCTCTGTCTGTGTCTGTCTGTGTCTGTCTGTCTGTCTGTGTCTGTCTGTCTGCCCGTCTCTGTCTCTGTCTGTCTCTGTCTGTGTCTCTCTGTCTCTGTCTCTGTCTGTCTGTCTCTCTGTCTCTGTCTCTGTCTGTCTGTCTCTGTCTGTCTGTCTCTGTCTATGACTATGACGACTGTGACGACGACGATGACTTTGACTATGACGATAACTATGACTATGACGGTGACGATCACTATGACTATTTACAGTTAAATTATGACAAGAATGACGTATTTATGAGCTTCCATTTCGTTATTTATCGGTTAATTGCACGCATTAACCCTGCCGTAAGTCCCCTCGACAACTGCGTTGCTTCGCTTAAGCCTCCCAGAAGGAAAAACGAAATCGACAGCGTATCGACTGGAAAATACTACTTCGAGGTATCTGTGTTTCAACAACGATCGTTGAGACTCACACTCACCATTCTCATTTCTCAATGAATGGGCGCCATTCAATTTTAGGTCTCCGTTTGATTGGGCGCCACGCAATGTTAGGTCCCCGTTTGAATGGGCGCAATGAAATTTTAGATCAGCGTTTAAATGGACGCCGCGCAATTTTTGGCGTCCGTTTAATAATTTTAACATTAAAATTATTAAATTTTAGTAATGCTAATATAATTATAATTTTTAATTTTTATTATAATTTTTATAAAATTATAATTTTAGTAATAGTAGCAGCAGCAGCAGCAGCAGCAGTAGTAGTAGTAGTAAATAAATAATAATAATAATAATAATAACAATAATAACACCAATAACATTTTAATAAAAGTCAGACTAATGCTATATTGCAATGCCAACTACAGCGGACGCAAAAACTGTCAATAATTTCCCCGTAATAATTTTTCCCTTCGCTCGGCCCTGACTCGAACCTGTTGCGACCATGTCCAGACAGCTCTGAGCTTACCTGAGTGACGATCGCTTTATTCGAGTGAGTGGCTGCTGTGATGACTGAAGACGGTTTCCTTTGCGACGGCTGGATTATCCCTACTGCTCGTCTTCAAAGGTAAATCGTCGAAGACTCCGAGCGCTCGATCGACCGACTTCCTTGCGACGCGCATGACTGTGTGACGGTTGATACCCGGAGCCAGTCACGCTGGCATGCGCCGGTCGGGTATGTGTCGGTGCGTGGCCTTGCGAATGCTGTTCTCCCGCTGCGCGAGTAAAGACTCTAAAGAGTGCTATGCTGATGGAAGAGAATGTTGGAAGGAAGGAAGAAAGGAAGGAAGAAAGAAAGAAAGGAAGGAAGGAAGGATGAAAGGAAGGAAGGAAGGAAAGAGGGAAGGAAGGAAGGAAGGAAGGAAGGAAGGAAGGAAGGAAGGAAGGAAGGAAGAAAGGAAGGAAGGAAGGAAGGAAGGAAGGAAGAAAGGAAGGAAGGAAGGAAGGAAGGAAGGAAGGAAGGAAGGAAGGAAGGAAGGAAGGAAGGAAGGAAGGAAGGAAGGAAGGAAGGAAGGAAGGAAGGAAGGAAGGAAGGAAGGAAGGAAGGAAGGAAGGAAGGAAGGAAGAAAGGAAGGAAGGAAGGAAGGAAGGAAGGAAGAAAGGAAGGAAGGAAGGAAAGAGGGAAGGAAGGAAGGAAGGAAGGAAGGAAGGAAGGAAGGAAGGAAGGAAGGAAGGAAGGAAGGAAGGAAGGAAGGAAGGAAGGAAGGAAGGAAGGCAGAATGTGTGGCACTGGTTAAAGATTAAAGACAACAAAGAAGGAAGGAATAAAGAAAGGAAGGATGGATGGATCGATGAATGGATGGATGGATGTATGGATGGATGGATGTATGGATGGAAGGATGGAAGGAATGAAGGCGCGGATTGAGGGAGAAGCGCCTACAGGCAGATCCCAACCAATGGATTCCCATCCAGAGCTGGCAGTTCCCTTCAGCGCATGAAACGCCAGAACACTATTCGCTATCGAATAATCTACTGTAATTATAATACAGCATTCTTATCGAGACTTCTTACGATCCTCTCTTTATCCTTATGTTCCTCTCTCTGTCTCTTTATCTTCACGATCCTCACTTTATCCTACGTTACTCTCTTGTTTCTTTACCTGACGATCTCTCTTATCCTTCATATCCTCTCTTTGTTTCTTTATCCTTACGATCCTCCCGTTGTCCTTGGCTTAACTACACTGCTCCAAACAGCAGCTCATTAAAGTCTGATACTCTTCGCGAAACTGAACTTCATTGCGCTGCCCCGTCTCGTTCTAAATAATATTTCTTTCCAATTTCGCCTAAGAGCTTTTCTTTTCAACTCGCTTTAGTCCGCCTTGACAATTCCTCTGGAGATCAAACGAACAACGATTTTTCTTGACCTTTTCTTGACAGGGTCCAGTTAGTCGCTCTTTCGCGTTATGTAGGGATTAAGTAAGTAAGAAATAAAGTAAGAAAGAAAATAAGTAAGAATGTAAAAATGTAAGTAATAAAGTAGGAAGGTAAATGAGCATGTAAGTAAATAAATAAGTAAAAAGGTTAGTGAGTAATGTATTTGTTAACACGCCATATGTCCATCAGCTGAGCGTGGAATCTTAGGCCAGTCAATTTCAGTCAGTCAGTCAGTCAATCGGTCAGTCAGTCAGTCAGTCAATCAGTCAGTCAGTCAATCAGTCAATCAGTCAGTCAGTCAGGATTGGAGGTATTAGAAGGGGAGGACTTGAACAAGAAGGGAGAGAAGGAGACAGACAATAGGCTAAGAGGCTGATGCCGAGGGAAACAGAGAAGAAAGAAAAAGTCATACGTGCATTAGGGAGGTGCACTGGGTATTCGTATCCCACTTTTGGACTGGGGCACCGTGAATAAACAATGCCCATTAAGGTTTTGTACGAACATGGCAGTCTCCAGTGACTTTTCTCACGATTAGTCAAACAAGAATATTTACACGAACGTGAGAGGATGGGAAGGTCAAAGCTAGACCAAAGTTATGCCCCGGAAAGGAAATGGAAGCGAGGAAAATATGGAAAGTGGGGACGCAGGCATGGACGAAGAGAATGATTGAAAGGAAGAAAACAGAGGGATGAAAGGCGGCAGCAACGGATTTTGATTGATTGGAAATGAGGGACGAAATTTGGTCCTGTTTGACTTTCGTCTTAGATAAACAGTCGCGGTTGATGAGACTTCAATACGAGCTCAATGATTAACCGTCATAAATGCACCTGCTCACACGTCGACTGAGTCGGGGATGGCGCTGGGTGCGATGGGGTGCGATGCAGTGGCGGCTCCAGGATTGCTTGCATGAGGGGAGAGCATTCCCAGAGGGGCGCCACATTCTGGCAGTCCACCATGCACGAGTCTGGTCTGAGGGGCGTTGGTATATAACCAGGAAAGGCGGGGGACGAAAACCACCCTCCTTCACGTCGGTGGTTAAGTCCGCCACTGGTGTGATGGGGTGCGATGGGGTTGGATGGGAAGCGACACGGAAATGATTTAGAATGGAGAGGCTGAAGGAGACGAACAGTTGGACTGGATGATGGATAGGACGGCGCAAGATTTTATCGGTCAAGAAAAACAGAGAGACAAGCAAAGACAGAGACAGAGATACGTGGAAACATAGAGACGGAGGTAGACAGAGGTAGGAAGAGAGACACATACAGGGAATGACAAAGTTACTGATCGATAAGAAGAAATAGAAGAAAACATCAAGGAAAACGCGAGATGTCAGTTTTGACCAACGATTGATGTTTTATGCATTATGATAATTGAGCCACTGAAGTCGTGAACATAAAAGCGACAGAAACCGAGATAGAGACAGTCCCGTTAAGAAGACAGGAAGGAACAGAAAAAAACGATAGAAATAAATACACCGATCACTAATTTAAAGACTTCTATAGCACCCTTATCATAACACCAAGGCATCAGTCGATGGTCGCTTCAAGTCAAAATCGCAATCAGAAATCATGATCTGCTGGAGAAGCTGGGTCGAATTCTGATAGGTCAGAGAAACCAGAAGCCATGCTACGTTTGGTAATCAAGTTGAAATAGATGCGTCTTTAGTTTAGACCTGAATGACATCAAAGAATTGGCAGAAAAACAGAACTGGGCAGTGAATCCCAAAGCTTTGGACCGGCAACCGAGAATATATTAAAACTGAAACTGCTAGTAGTAGTGCTAGCATGAATTAGTTTTAATGTCTGTAAAAAATTGGAACAAAAAGTTCTTGCAACTTCAGCGGCAGTGTAAGTTACCTTCTTAAATTGTCCATACACTGTTGTATGCATTTAGACAAAAACTTCCCAGATAACCACAAAAGTGCGGCACGGTGGTCTATCGGTAAAGTGTTTGGTCAACGATCAAGTGGTTGCGGGTTCGACTCAGTGTAACGACCCTGGGCAAGTTGTTTGCGCACACAGTGCCTCTGTCACCAAGCAGTCGAATTTGATACCGGAAAGTAAACGACAAGTCCTGCGATGCGCTGGCCCCCTGTCCAGGACCTTGGGATTCGTCCATTGCCGGCTCAAGGGCCTAAGAAAAGGAAATGAGCGCTTCCCTACATCTCACTTGCGGGATTATTATTATTATTATTATTATTATTATTATTATTAATTTATTTATTTATTTACTTATTATTATTATTATTATTATTATTATTATTATTAAATTAATTAATTAAAAACTTCTAGAGCGCCGGTGTCTAATGCACAAGTCATCAACCGATGGCACTTCAGATTTAATCCGCATTCAGGTCGATATCCAGAAGATCAGTCCACTAAGACAGAGAGGCAGCCTACGGCGGATAAGCCAACTGAAAAAGGTAAGTCTAAGTCGAGAACAAAATTACATAACAGAATGAGCATAAAGCATTGATGCAGGAAGAGAATTCGAACATTTCGGTCCAGCAACCAAAAGACCCTTGAGATACTGTCCTTTAAAACCGAAAAAGGCTGTTTCAACTGCCTGTGCGTGTGGGCAACAGAAATTACAACCATCCAACAAGTTGTGTTCAGGAGCAAATGAGACACGCAAGAGCTAACGGTGCGAACAGAGGATTCATTACATTTAAAACTGCATCAACTCCGATATGGGAGAAATGACGATATATTCTGAACCGCACTTTGTGAATAGATGTTCGACGCGTCCACAGCGAAGACAAAACACAAAATAGTCGCAGTCTACTCGAAATCTGTAACCTTGACAAATCTCTCGTTGCTTTTCCCGCTCTTGAAATATGCATGGAACAGGCGTGCCGCTTAGCTTTTACAACAGATTGCCTTCGCCCTAAAAAATCCGACTTGTTAGAGAGAGTTCCGGTTGACGCTACAGAGACATTTGTTCGTCTGCTTGTTGTTAAGCCGAACAGCACCTGAAGTTGCATGGTGCTTTGACTGATGGAGCTGCGTCTGCAGGGCCGTCTTATTCAAGAAGCACAGTAGGGCCTACGAACTTTATAGGGGTCTGCGAAAGTCAAAAATTCGACATTGAAAAAAATAAATTTATTGATTCACCAGAAAATAGTAAAAGGAAATACAAATTTAATAACGTTAAAGTTTGTACTGAAACAGTTTCAGTTAAGCTGTGTTACATTATGTTAACTTTGCGAATCTCTGCATTAGCAAAATCACATATAGTCCTCAGATGTCATGTCCCCCATTAAGTCTTTTTCAATTGAAAGTAGTGCAAGGGAAGATAGACGTCAAGAAATAATGTGAATGTGTTTAGCTCTAATGCAGAGTTGGCAGTTGGGGCCTACGAATGCGAGAGGAGTGCCTAGGGCCTACGACGACCTTAAAACTGCCCTGTGCGTCTGTACCACACCCACACATTCGTCAGTAAAACGAATGTGAACAATATATCTTCTTGATGCATGTTTTATTGGCGCAAAGCTGGTGACGGAGTGAATTCAAGACAAATTGAGTCCGGTAATTACTCAGACTGATAAACGCCCATGGAACGCAACGCCACCTGGCGTTCACTCAGCCCTCCATCCTTCATTGGGAGGTAACAGAGTACAGGCGCAAGTCGAAAGGTTAAAAAAGGTGTCATGCGGTTGAATTGCTGTGGTCGTGTTTGCGTCACAGCCGATAAACCCCAATTCTGAACCACGCTTCTAAAGTAACTAAGTAAAGTATCCCGTATCCCACAAGTGAGACGTAGAGGAGGCGCTCACTTCCTTTTATTTAGGCCCTTGAGCCGGCAATGGACGAATCCCAACGTCCTGGACAGGGGGCCAGTGCATCGCAGGACTTGTCATTTACTTCCCAGCTTACGCCGGTGCCAAATTATAGCAACCGGACTTGGTTCTTGTCTTGGCATCGTTGAACAACCCCACTGACTTGACGCAGCGCTCGTGAATAAGCTGGTACCCTGCGCTTAAGTGTTAAGTAGCGCTTTAGAAACTTCGAGTTTACGATTACGATTATGATGTCACTCTCTCTTACTGGCAATATGATCACGACACTATAGAAGTCATTAGATTAGATTAGTTTGGATTGGATTGGATAAGATTAGATTAGAACAGATTAGTTTAGAAACCCACCCTGATTAGGAAGAGCAGAGAACATATGCGGTGAGGCTAATGTTACCCCATTCTCTCTTCCTCGCTCTCCACCTTATTTACCCAATAAATTGGGTTCGCAAAGGCACGAATAGAACAAGGCGACACTTAGTGTCAACGCACACGATACCTACGTTTTTCTCAAACACATTACGTGCCGGGAAAACATACATACAAGTATCTACACAGATACAAATAGGCGGAAAACAAGATCAAATTATACACTCACGCATTCGCGGCTCCGGTTCTACAATTGTCGTCTTCTTGGACACAATGACATGCTGTGTGATTACGAGACATATATCCAATTCTACACGTCTTCGCAATTGCACGCATATGTACATAGATCTTCGCCAGACGTAATTACACACATACACGCTATATATTTATACATCCATTTATAGCTACGCGGTCAATGATTATGCGGTTGCGGGTTCGACTCCGTGTATATATATATATATATATATATATATATATATATAGGCCTAATGCATGAGCTCATAAACAACTAAAAATATATATGAAACATCCACGCTAGACATTTATATATATCCATTTGTAGGTACGCTAAATATTTATTTATATACATATATATATATATATAGCTTTACTTTGTGATTCAATAAATAAATAATATATATATATATGTATATGACACAATAAATGTTTGTTTTCGCCGTTTTGTGCTCGATGATGAAGCTATTGCATTGTCTTGTATCGCATTGCATCTTGTATTCTATTGCATAAATCTTCCACCAACGTAATCACACATCTACATAATATATATATATACATATATATATGTATGCATATACATATACAGGTTTAATTCATGATCTCACAAATATATAATATATACTAAAATATAATTTTTGTACACAGTGATTGAGACATTCTATTTTATTGCTTTGTTTTGTATATTTGTTTTTATATTGTTCTTTATATTGTTGTTTTGTGATTATTGTTTTCTGTACTGTCTTTTTTTGTATTGCATTCGATCCAATTTGACTTTACTTCTTCCAGCAGTGTCCAGTATTCCATAGTTGCACGGACTTTCGCACTGGGCTGGCGATGGTTAGTCCAAGCGATTCTAGATCTGACTCTGACAATAGATTGAATTCTGGTCAAGTATGTGGGGTTGTTTGATCAGATTGAATCCAGTGGATCGTAATCGTAAACTCGAGATTTCTACAGCACCCAACGAAAGCAGATCGCGGAAAACAGCTTATTCACATGCGCTCAGTCAAAACAAAATTGATAGGCAAGAATGGGTTCGGTTCCAGGTGAAGATCAACGAGGCAGTGAGGCAGGGAGGCAGAGAAGCAGGCAAGCAGTGAGGCAGGGAGGCAGAGAGGCAGGCAGGCAGTGAGGCAGGGAGGCAGAGAGGCAGGCAGGCAGTGAGGCAGGGAGGCAGAGAGGCAGGCAGGCAGTGAGGCAGGGAGGCAGGGAGGCAGGCGATTACGGTGGATAGTGTTTGGTGTTGTACAGGAAAGTGAAATCTTATTCGAGATTTCTACAGCGCCAACGAAAGGTAGGTCACAGGAACCAGCTAATTCGCAGGCGCTCAGTCAAAACAAATCGATAGGCAACAAGGTTTCAGTTTCAGGTCAAGATCCAGGTCAGGCAGGCAGACAGTCACTGGTTTAACCAGGGTCTTTCCAGGTGGAACTTTGGCGCAAGGTGAGATTTGGAATAGATGATGTAATTTAAGGCAACAGAATGCAAGGTAGGGAAAATAAAGGTAAGGATTTTTCATTATAAGGTTTTCAAAATGTTTGGTAGGGTGGGACAAAGTAAGATATGGTGAGATGAAATGTGATCATGTGTTGCAGAGTAAGGTTTAATAAAGTAAGGTAAGGTAAGTTTAGAAGATAAAGTAAAGTAGGGTACGGTTTTATAAGAAAAGATAAGTTTGTAGTATTAGAGAAGATCTTTGTAAAGTATGGTAAAAGTAAAATCATTAAAGATAGTGTAAGGAACTGCAAGAAAGGTAAGGGTGACAGCCCTAATGAAGCAAAGAAATGGAGAGACCTGGACTGCGTCGTTGGAACTCGGAAAACTGCCAAGTGTGTATAGCAACCGATGACGAAACCAGAATCTTACTCAATCCGTTGCGGTTTGCCCTAACAAGCGCATTTTGAAAATAACAGCAAATGTCGGCGACGTTCACAACGCGACTTTCGCATCGTGTGACGTTTGAAGGCGGGTCGTTACACGTCGCTGAAACTTTATGTATTCCGAAAACGAGCTGTAAAACATCCGATCATAGCGACATCTAACGCCTACTTCTCGTCGTGCCGCCATTTTGCAGAATGCTTCTGTTTGTCGGTAGACGGCGCTGTGGTTTAAGATGGCGGACGAATGACGTGACAGCCGCCTGATCCACCCAG